>KK900978.1:0-81503 GCA_000696445.1 Aquilaria agallochum
TTCAGTTCTTTGTAATTAACTTTTTCCTGTAAAATTTGATTACTTTTATGTATAGTAATTTTATTGATTACTTTGATAAATTGTTATATAATAATAATAATAGTAACAATAATAATAATAATAATAATAACAATATTAATAAAATATTAACAGAATAATAATAATAATAATAATAATAATAATAATAATAATAATTTGTGTTTTATTATTATTATTAAACAATGCAATATAATATGATTTTATTATTGTGTATAAATTAATTTACTAAAATCTTTAAATTGTCACAAAATTGTAGGAAAAACATTAATGACAGAAAACCGTAGGAAATTTTAAAGTCACAAAACCGTAGGAAAAAAGGTCATCATAAAAGCGTCGGATATACTAAAGTCTCAAAACCGTCTTAAATAATGGGGACCACAAGCGTCATAAAAGCGTAGGAAATAGTTTTGTCAGAAAACTGTAGGAATTAATGCATCTCAAAAGCGTCGGATATAATGGGGACCACGGGCGTCATAAAAGCGTATGACCTTTTTACGTTTATCCGACGGTTTTTATTTCCGACACTACTTTTTCCTACGGTTTTGTCCGACGATTTTAATTGTAGAAAATGACCATTTCCTACGGTTTCCCTACATTTTTTCCCGTCTCAAATGCCTTGTTTTCTTGTAGTATAATAATATTAGAAATAATAATAATAATAATAATAATAATAATAATACTAATAATAACATGTACCCAATAATATAAAAATAATTATACTAATAATAATTATTAAGTATAGTACGTAGTAGTTGAAGTAAGTAAGAAAATACTAATAATGAAACTTTTTAATAATAATTAAGTTTGATATGGTCAATGATTATAAATACGTGAATAATAATATCAATAAGAATGATAAATATAATAATTTAATAAAATGCTTAATAATAAGAATAATATGAACAATATTAGAACTTTAATAACAATAGTAACGATAATGGTTATATTATTTATAATAGTAAAATTAATGACTATTGTGAATAATTATATTAAGAGTAATAGTTCTTATGATAGTAATATTAATAATATGTTGGAAGCATAATCATTATAATAATTATAATAACAACAACAACAGTAATAGTAATAATAATAATATTATTGACATTATTATTAGTAGTAGTAATACTTGCTATTACTATGATATTAATAATAAAAGTAATCATAATTTTAATAGTAATATTAATAAAAATCTTAATTATTAGAATTAATGTTATTAGTATAATAAATATCATATTTACCATACTTCTATAATTACAAATAGTAATTGTATTTAATAAGGAAAATTTCATAACTATTATTTACAATAATACCCATAGTAATTAAATTTGACTAGTAATAGTACGTTACCATAATAATACCCATAGTACTTACATTTGAGTAATAACAATATTTTATGCATAATAAAACAGTTAATAATTTTTATTATCTGTACTATAGTAATAGTACATGTACTAGTAATAATGGAAAGTAATTATAGTGATAATAGTAATGCGTATAATAATTATTATTACATCATTATAATAATAGTAATATGCACCGCACAATCATAATACTAATAATAATAATAATAATATGATGGTTTGTTCTGTTATATGATATATTCTCAAATAATAATTTTATGATAGCGAACTTTGATGGCACTGTTAGGTTTATGATTACGAAGAAATTTAGTTTGTAATGGAGTCGGCACATAGTTGGATGTATAGTAATCGTTACTTGCCTGGCTAAACGGGTTACACACAAGAGTGGGAGTCCGAGGTTAATGAATTTATATCATTCATTGTTTCTCATCTTGAAACAATGAGCAGCTTATGTATTCGCTGTCCTTGTCGAAAGTGTAAGAATTTGCAGTTTAAAAAGTCTGACGAGGTCAGAGTTCATCTGTACAAATGGGGGTTTAAGCCTTTTTACTTGAATTGGACGGCTCATGGGGAGCCTTTAATGAAGCATCAGATACAGACCCGGGGGTGGGTGGCTTTCATAACTTTGACAAGGGGTCTTCGACTAATCCATATGAAAGGATGGTAGTAGATGTCGTTGGCCCTAATTACTCACAAATTCTGGAACACAATGTTTTCAGAGCCGAATGAAAGTGCAAAAAAAAATTTAAGCTTTTGAATTTAGCATCAATTCCTCTATGGGATGGGTGCGAAAATCATTCTGAGTTATCTATTGATGTCCATCTTCTTAACCTTAAGTCTGAGTATCACATGTCATGAGCATGTTTTAATGGCATTGCCCAACTGATGAAGGAGACTCAACCTACAAATAGTAAGATGTCATTAAATTGGTTTAAAACTAAGTAATTAGTTTCGCAGCTAGGTCTGTCTCACCAGAAGATTGACATCTGTGTGAATGATTGTATGTTGTTCTGGAAAGATGAAAGTAGTATGCGTATTTGTAATTACTGTGGAGCTGAGAGATATAAGCCAAAAAAGGGAGGTTGTGGTAAAGATCGACCAAGAAAAACCATGCATTATTTACCACTAAGCCCTCATCTGCAACGCTTATTTGCGTCACTGTCAATAGTAGAGCAGATGAGGTGGCATAAAAAGCAAACACAGGTCCCAGGTGTTATAAAACATCCATCAGATGGTGAAGCTTGGAAACATTTTGATTAGACCTACCCATGGTTTGCTTTGGAAGCACGAAATGTCAGATTTGGGTTATGTGCCAATGGATTTACCCTTTTTGGACCGTTTGGAAAACAATACTCTTGTTGGCCTATTATCGTTACTCCTTATAATTTGCCCCCTTGGATGTGCATGAAAAAACCCTATATGTTTCTTTCGTTGTTGATTTCAGGTCCTTGTAGCCCAAATCATAAGATTGATGTTTATCTACAATATCTAATAGACGAGCTACGACATCTGTGGTTTGATGGCATTGAAACATAGGATGTGTCATTGAAAGAAAATTTTATCCTGCGAGCAGCATTAATGTCGACCATAAATGACTTTCCGGCTTATGGCATGCTATCAGGATGGATGACACCTGGGCGATTGTCTTGCCCTATTTGTATGGGCGAAAGTAAGGCATTCCAACTTAAGTATGGCGGGAAAAATTCATTTTTCGGCTGTCACCGACAATTTCTTGGGCGGAACTACCCATATAGAAGAAATTGTACTTATTTTAAGAAGGGGAAATCAAAGAAGTCATTGCCTCCCGAGCGCTTATCAGGTGAGGCTATATTTGAAAGAATCTCCTAGATTCCATCAATTGGTAACGATGGTCCACAACATCGGCCGTGCGATTATGGGAAATCACATAATTGGATGAAGCGAAGCATTTTTTGGGAGTTACCATATTGGGCCACGAACTTAATCCGACATAATCTTGATGTCATGCATATTGAGAAGAATGTGTTTGAAAATATATGGAATACTGTGATGGATGTTAAGAACAAAATGAAAGATAATGTTAAAGCATGGAAGGACCTGAAAATTTATTATAATCGGCCGGAGTTAAACATGGTTCCACTTGATGATGGTCGTTCATTCAAACCAAAAGCGAGGTTCACATTTGATGTTAACCAAAGGCAAGATGTGATCACTTGGGTAAAATCTTTACGACTCCCTGATGGATATGCCACGAATCTTGGGAGATGTGTTGATACCTCTGGTTGTAATATGTATGGCATGAAGAGTCATAATTGCCATGTTATGATGCAAAGGCTTCTCCCCATTGCCCTTGAAGTGCTTCCCGAGAATATAATTTGTAAGCTTGAGAGAAGTTTTCCTCCCGGGTTTTTTGATGTCATGGAGCATCTCCCAGTTCACTTGCTATATGAAGCAAGGGTTGGAGGACCTATTCAGTACAGATAGATATATAAATTTGAGCGGTGCATGCATGACCTAAAAATGAAGGTTTCTAATACTGCTTATGTTGAGGGATCGATATGTGAAGCATACCTTATAGAGGAGACTTCCATCTTTTGCTCTCATTACTTTGAATCCCATGTTCCCTCCATGATGAACCGAGTACCGCGAAATGAAGATGGTGGTCCTGTCCCATGTAATGGTGAGTTGTGGTCCATATTCACCTTTCTGGGACGTCCATATGGTACATGTAGATATAGATTCCTCACGGACGATGAACTCAGACTTGCAACCACATATGTTCTTCTAAATAGTGCTGAGATCGGGCCATATCTAAAGTAAGTCATCGTTCATGATAATCCAGTACTTTGATTATTTTGAAGTTCAGTACTAATCATCTGATGACTCTAACATATTTTCCTCATTTCTGTGTTTGCTCACAGTATGTTTGTGGACATGGTATGGAAAACTGCACCTGATATAACCATGTCTGAGATGGACATACACATTGAAAACAATTTCTCAACCTAACTCCGACGCTATGTACGTGTGCTTTTAGTCACTATGTATTGCAATATGTTAAGTTATAAACTTCCAGATAAATTGTTCTAAAATCAAAATGTTTTACATAGGTTGATGACCCAAGCAACAATATTGTCGATAACATCTTGTGGGATGCTGCATGTGGACCCTTACGTCGGGTAGAGACATGCCCGGTTTATTTCACAAATGGGTACAAGTTTCACATAAGTGAATGGGGCAAGGACAAATCAACATTTAATAGTAGAGTCTACATATGAAGCACAAGTTCAAGTGAAGTTGAATGTGATTTTTATGGTATATTAGAAGAAGTCATTCAACTCCAATATCCTGTCTATCCACATAAGAATGTTGTCTTGTTTAGTTGCAACTGCTTTGACCCAACACCTGAACGTGGAACTCGAATGCATAAACAGTTTGGGTTAGTTGAGATCTGGGATAGCCACAGATATCAGAAGTTTGATCCTTTCATTCTAGCATCACAGGCTGACCAAGCTTACTACACACCATATCCGACAAAGTCACGTCAAAAAAATGGGTGGTCAACTGTTATGAAGATAAAACCTAGATGGATAATCCAGTATGCAATTGTTGACAAGGATGACGTTTATTAAGACAGTGGATCCGTGAGTTGTCAAAGAATTGAAGATGACCCAGTTGAGGAGTTAGCTGACCCGGGTGTCGGTGATGATATTAAAGAAGATGTACTTGAGGAGGGGGGATCTAATGACGATACAGAGGATTAGGAGGAGTTTATATCCGATGATAGTGACACTGAAGAAAATGAGGAGTTTGACGAGAATGGGAGCACTGGGTCGAATGAATGAAGATAACAGTTACCATGTGTAATGATCACGAGTCATTTGTAATGTTTAGAACAAATTTGGTAAATTTATGTACCCTTAATACTCCACAATATAGGTCAGTAAACATATATTATGTTTAATTTTCTTACTTAGATAACAATAAATGCAAATGCCGCATAAAGGGGATAACACCTATAAGCGCTAACCTAGGAAAGGACCATTTGCGCAGTTTAAGGAGGTCATGGAGCCAATAATTAATGCTCGACAGAGAATGGGTTCTTCATCCCGGGCACAAGATGATGTCGGTGTAAAGACGTAGGACACAATAGTGCCAGTGACGCACGTCCACTCACATGAGCACCGATCTGACGGCGGTGGAGGCATGACATCTGGACATAGATCTGGTGTGCCCCATGTTAGGCACCCGATACTGACGACTCATCTCTCAGATGATGATATACATATTGATGACATCCCATCATCGATGTCACAGACACCAACTCGAGCGCGGATGAGGATATCCCCACATGGTAACACGTAAATGATAAATATCATACAAATGTTCTAAAAATAGTAATATTACTTACAGTACTGTGAATCATCAACAAGTCACTAAGTAATCATTTGAACTTCGCAGATTCATTCCAGCTGCAGCAACACGGTTAGTGACATCATGTTTCGCCACACATTTCAAACCCTATTCTGATTGGTCCTCCGTCTCTCCATCAGACCTTCAGCAATGGTGGCTTGTTTTTGAGGTATAACACAAATATTCTTATGATAATGATGTATTAATGTCAAAACAACTACTTGCTTTTTTCATGCTAATAGTTTACACATATTAACCTGTACAGAAGAGCTGTGAGTGGGATCCGATACACCATAATGAGATGTATCGGGTGTGGAATATCTTGGGAGCACAGCATTACAGAAGCATGATGTCAAAAATCCGACGTGTGAAGGATCCTGTTAAATGTCGAGCAAAGGCAAACTTTATGTTAGATGTTGCATACACGGAAATGGAGGCATATTGGGCCAGTCCGAAGTTCATTCAAAAGTCCGCTAGATTCAAGGCAATGCGAGCAACAGTGACTGACAAGGATTCATAGTCTGGCTCTTGCAGCGCGACATATGCAGGGGAATCTATCTCGATGTCTGCACATCAAGAGCAAATGGTATATAATCTCGTAACTGTTCTTTCATTTTACATTTAAGTAAATAATGAACTTAAATTACCTATTAATCTTACGTTTCATTCAATTAGAGAGAGAGAGATCCAGAAAATAAGGACCCTAGCTTGTTTAAAGTCCTTCAAGCAACACATAAAATGAAGAATGGGAAATATGTTAGTAAGCGCTGTGAAAAAGTTGTTGTAAGTATTATAATTTTTTGTTGTAAACTATTCTCAAGATACTTAGCATGTTTTACCAATAATGTCTGGCTCAAGTGTGTTAATATGTTTCTGTAGACTTGTATCAGTGCTGAGATTGAGGAGCAAACACAACAAGAGGATGGATTAGAGCCAATTGATGAACTAGCAATAATTAGTACTGCATCTAGCGGTAAAAAGAGATGGCGTGTTTTTGGATTAAGATCTGAGCAGTGTGTCATACTGGGCCGCCGACTGGCAGGTGCCATCCCACCTATCGACATCACACAGACACTGCAATTCAACGAGCAAGTACAGAAGATAATGACGGAGGAGAATGCGTGAAGGGATGCTGAGTATGAAAAGAAGCTCGATAGAATTAAGAAAAGACAGAGAGCAGAGATAGAGGTGAATAGAGCCGCATTAGAGGTGAACCGGGCTCAGTTGGAGATTATTTGTCATTCGCTAAACCATCCGTGCTCGCCGGCTCAACCAGTTCCACAATATCCTGATGACTCGGACTCGGACGATGAGAAGATAGTCGGGACTCCGTGATAGTCGTAATCAACAGGTAACTCATTTCATAATTTCTTGTGTTATCAGACTTACATAATAATTGTTAGGCCTAATTAAGTAAGACTCAGTTGAAATTACTGAGATGTGTAATCCGTTGAATGTTGTATAGTTTGTTCCAGACATATATGTACTTGTTTTAATTATGGTGTATTAGAGAATATTTGATGGAAATTACGTGTGCATATTTGTGTAATCTTTATTGCTGAGCAAGGCTGGGGAAACTTTGGACTTGGTATGCCCGTGTCGAACATAATACCCACCGGGAAAAACACGAAACAACCGCAGCCTGAAACTGAAAATGTATATTACCAACGCGCAACAGCCATTTACCAACTCGCACTAGTTGGTAATTACCAACTGTCATCCGCTTTGGTACTTACCAACACTCTTACCAACTGTCTGCAAGTTGGTAATTACCAACGGCTTGCTACCAACTCGCACGCATTAGTAATTACCAACTTTGACACACATTGGTAATTACCAACCCCCTTACCAACTGCTGTAAGTTGGTAATTACCAACGCAGTCTCCTACCAACTGCCATACGCATTGGTAATTACCAACTGCTGGAAACCAAGCCCGGTTCCTAACTATTGGTAATTACCAACGTGCATTTTACCAACGTCTACGCGTTAGAATTTACCAACGCATTATTTTTATGTGTTGATAAAAAAATTTCCAACGAATTGAATATCAACGTGCGTTTACCAATGGCTGGCAGTTGATGAATTCAGTTTACCAATGCGCAGCAGTTGGTAATTTGCAGTTGGTAAACTGGAGAATTTTAGTAGTGTATATAAGGATATATATATATATATATATATATATATATATATATTCATCCAAGTTAGGAAAAAAACCTAATTGAGAAAAATTTTATATTCAAATACATTATTTATAGCAAAAAAAAAAACATAGAAAATTTTAATTTATATAAAATATTTATGGTACTTGAAATAATTATTTGATAGTAATATAGAACCAAGGACAACATATTGGTCCCCTATTGGATAAAATCTATTAACTCAGAGTAACATTGTCTATGTAATATCAACTTTTTAAAATTATTTTAAACTGTCTGATAATTTCTCTCCTAGAAGTTGTTTACTTTGGTGATTAAATAAGTACAAGCAGATAGTGATAAGTGCTAAGGATAAATACATGATAGTGATAAATACTAGAGATAAAGACGAGAACAAGAGAAGATAAAATCATTTATCTCTAATATGCCCCCGCAAGATGGCGGATCCGTCAGAGACTCCAATCTTGGTCCTTAATGCTTGAAATCTGGCTTTGGACAAAGGCTTTGTAAAGGCATCTACCAACTAATGTTCTATTGGGATATAATAGACTTGGAGTGCTCCTGAGTTTACTCGTTCATGATCAAAGTGGAAGTCAATAGCCATATAATCCATATGAGAGTGAAAGACTGGATTTGCACAAACATAAGTTGCACCAAGATTGTCACAGTGCAGCAAAGATGTCTGTAGGTTGAAGTAACCCAGTTCATGCAGCAAGGATGTAAGCCAGTCAAGTTCACAAATAGTGAGTGAAATGGCGTGATAGTCGACTTTAGTGGAGGACCTGAACACCGTCGGTTGACACTTTGAAGACCATGATATGGGTGTTTGTCCAAAGAGGATAACATAAGCTGAAGTTAAAGGACGATTGTCTTGCTCACCACCCCAATCCGAATCAGAGAAAGCATGAAGGTGAAGTGTTGAGTTATGATCAATACAAAGACCATGGAACAGTATAGCTTTGAGGTAATGCAACAGACGTTTTAATGTTGTCCATTAAAGAGTTGTTAGATGATGCATGAATTGAGAGAGTTTGTTAACAACGAAGGTGACATCAGGTCATGTAAAACCCACCATTTTGGCATAAGCAAGAAGATCCACGGTGTATTTATGTTGTGAAAGAAAAATTCTAGTCTATGTGACAGCCACTTCAACTCCAAGAAAGTAGTTAAGAGAGCCAAGATCTTTAAAAGAGAACCAAGATGTAAGCTTGGATAAAAGTTGATAGATAAATTGACTATCACTGCCAGTGAGTATGATGTCATCCACATATACTAAGATATAAACCTTGAAAGCACCACTGTCATAAATAAATAAATAAGGAAACATCAGACTTAGATTTGACAAATCTAGCAACTAGAAGAAATGAGGCTAAGGATTTGTACCATGCCCGAGGAGCTTGTTTAAGTCCATATATCAGCTTTTTGAGATGGCATATATTATGAGGACAATTCTTGCCAACAAATAGTGGTGGTTGTTGCATATAGACCACATCATCGAGGTGCCCCTGTAGAAAAGCATTGTTAACATCTAATTGATCAAGACTCCAGTTTTGTGACACAACAATGAAGAGGACAGTGGGCACAGTGGCTGGTTTTATCATGGGACTAAAGGTGGCCTGAAAGTCAATACCAGGGCACTGGTGGTAGCCTTTTGTAACTAGACGTGCCTTATAACGTTGAATGCTTCCATCAGGGTTCCTTTTGATACGAAAAATCTAGCAACAGCCAATGACATTATGATGTGGGTGCTTGGGTACAAGTTTCCAAATGTCATTCTGAAAGAGGGCATTGAACTCTTCAGCCATGGTATCACGCCAATGAGGATCTTACATAGCTTAAGATAAACCGGTAGGTGCAAGAGGGGGAGCAAAAGGGTAAGTCATGGCTCAAAAAATACATTTTGGTTTGAAAATGTTATTTTCAGACCGTGTGACCATGGTGTGAGTTTGAGTGATAGGATGTTGATGTTGATCAATGGGTAAGGCAAGGTGTTCATCTTGGGTGCATGAGGTAAGGGAGAAACTAAAAGCCGAGATTTTAATAGAGTTTGAGTTACTGTGGGATACTGATGATGGACTAGAGGTTGGGCTGCTATCACTATTGAACTTGGAGTGACGAGGGGAGTGTGAGGGTTGGGTTGGCAAAGGGTTAAGATGAGGGTGAAGTGGTGTGATGTAAGCTGGTGAAGGCATGTTATGCGTTGCAGTAGAAGGGTAGTGTTGGGAGTCCATCACAAGAGGGACGCTTTCACATGTGGGATTGGTAGATGTTTCCATGTGCCATTGGTCAGAGGAGAGAGAATAGGATGTGTTACAAAACATGGTTTTGGACGAGAAGCTAGACTCATCAAAGACTACGTCATGAGAGTGAAACAGTTTGGATGTGGTTGGATTAAAGCACACATAGGCACTTTGGTTTAGAGAGTAACCTTAGAAAATACATGCCCGAGATTGAGGTTCAAGCTTATTATAGGAGTAAGGACGAAGCCATGGGTAACAAAGGCAACTGAAGATATGAAGCTTGAGATAGTTAGGGTCAGTGTTAAATAGAAGTTGATAAGGTGACTTGTGATGGAGGATTGGTGTGGGACGTTTATTTATGTGGTATATAACTGCAAGGAATGCATAAGACCAAAATTTAGGTGGCAAAGAGGATTGATGTAATAGTGTTATTCCAGTTTAAACAATATGTCTATGTCAGCGTTTGATCGTGGCATTATGTTGAGGAGTGTATGGAGGGGAAAGTAATGGAAGATCCTATCTGACTAAACCAAAGGTTTAAGCTTAAGGAATTCACCCCCGTCATATGAGTAAATAGTGACAATGGGAAAGCCAAAGTATTTTTTGACAAGATTTTTGAACATAACAAAAAAGTTGAATGCGTCAGATTTGTATTTCATGGGATAAATCCAGGAATACTTAGTATGATGATCAACAAAAGCCACATAATATCAGTAACCATCAATGTAAACAACGGGTGCTGGCCCCTATACATTTGTGAAAATGATGTCTAAAGGTCATCTACTAGAAATGGATGAGATACCAAATAGGAGTATGTGACTTTTATTACAATTGCATGCGTCACAGGAAGAATTTAATTTGTCAGGGGAACCTAGAAGCATGAATTGGTGGGAGCTGAGTAGCAAGAGAGGGGGTGACCGAGCCTACGATGCCAGGTTGTTGGAGAGACCTTGGAGATGTGAGCCCTAGGTGAGGAAGTGCTTGTATTGGTGGTGTTAGGAAATAGATATAAACCATGCTTATTCGGTCCACTTGTGAGAACTTCTTTGGTGTAAATATCCTTAACAAGAAAATGGGATGGAAACAATTCAATAGAGACATTGTTAGTAAGGCAAAATTTGGAGGCGGATATCAGGTTTTGTTAGAGATTGAGAACATGTAAGATATTGTCTGATTTAAATGTATGAGAGCTAGTAGTACGAGAGGTAAACCTTAAGTGAGTTATAGGCAAACCTGCCCCATCCCCAATGACTAGTTCATCAGTCCCATGATAATCGTTGCTAACATGGAGATTATTACGGTCCAGAGTGGCGCGATGGTTGGCTCCAGAGTCAATGATCCAGCTTCGATTAGGCTTCTGAATTGCAGCGTGAGACCGAGGTGGAGGATTTTGATCATTCACTTTGGCATGCCAATAAATGTTTGTTGTATGTCCAAGCTTGTTGTAGAACTGACATCTTGGAATCTCATCTGTTGTAGTGAATTGATTGGTAGGTCATGACCCTAGCTTGTTAGTTTGAGGTCATGAAGATGAATCCCGATTTGGCCGTTGGATGTAGGTTGTCTTTTGCTAAAAGCTCTCATTTTTCTGTCCCTATTGAGTAGACAGATTCGCAGTAATAATAGAAAGACTAGTATCAGTGTTATCATGTTGCTTCCAAATTGATTCAGTCTGTTAGTTTGTCATGTAGTTCTTCAAAGGATATAGGTGATTCACGAGGTCTTATTGCCACAGCAATCTCCTTGTATTCCTATCCAAGGCTATCAAGGACATATAGAACAAGATCATCATCATCAACTGGATGGTGCATGACAGCATGTTCAGCAGCAACCATCTTAATGGACTAAAGATACCCAGAAACCGATTTATCTGCTCGAGGCGCTGACGAAGTTTTTCCTTGAGAGACACAATATGTGATCTGGATTTGTTATCAAAGCGAGTTTAAATGTTGGACCATGCTTGTAATGCCGTCGTGGCGGTGGTAATGAGGGTGAGAACTGATTCAGAGGTAGAGGCTACAATAACGTTGAGAAGCAACTAGTCTTGTCACTACCAATATGTGTAGTCAGGGTTGGAGACAACAACATTACCATCATTAATGATTTTTGCTAGAGGCTGAGTGGCGCCATTAATGAATTTGAAAAGATCAAAGCCGATGAGAAGTGTAATGAATTGTGCCTTCCAAGAGGGGTAATTGTGTTGGGTCAATTTGATTGGTACTTGAGAGGTTACGTTGATTGATATGAGCCTTTTATCAATGTTAGAAGGGTTGGTCTCGAATTTGGGTGTAGGAGCAGCGAGTTTGGATGTCGAGGTCTTAGCTAGAGAGGAAGCTGGGGTAGGGTTTTCATCTGACATGGTGGAAGCATGTTAGGATTGTATGCTCTGATACCATAATAGAAAACACTAATGGAGAAAAGGCTCAAGTACTGCATTGCACTTTGGTCATTACACAAGTACAAGTGGATGGTGATAAGTGCTAAGGATAAATACATGATAGTGATAAACACTAGAGATAAAGACGAGAACAAGATAAGATAAAATCATTTACCTTTAATATAAACTATGAAAATACTTTTTTTACAATTAAATAACTGCTTGCATTATCAATTTTTTCCATATATCAAATAGTTATGCATACAATGTATACATTTTTTTTGTAAAAACTTTTAATTTGGTTAATAAATTGAACATACTAGGATAAATTAAAATGTTTTTAATCATTTTAGAATGAAAAAAATAACAGATAAAAGTTTATGATGAAATTTAGCATTGAAAATTCATAAATATCAAAGGGGATTAATTTTTCTAGTAAATTATTGGTTATATATTTTGATATTATGTTTTACCTAAGTTGAAAAACAAATAAATTGAAGATTATATTTAGGGTAATTTTCATGGGGGTACCTTACATCTAATGTTTTTTGTTTCATCTTAAATGTATGCACTAATTAAATAGACAAATAAAAACCTTGAATGTACTTTGAAGTGTTAATAAAAATATTTCATTGAAGTTAAAGGGTGATGAATTTGATAAAATCTTGTGCTTAAGGTATTTTTTAATAATATTATTAAATAAAGGAGAGGTTTGTTGTAAAATTAAACTTTAAAACATCAATGATGGATAAAAATGTAATATGATAGTTTAGTGAAAAATTTTAAACCTTAAAATAGGCTAATATCTAATATGTAAAAAAGATCATTTTGCAAAGGGCAAATGCATTGGGCTGTTAGGTAGTGTGAATGAACTTTTTCAACGGTCTCGTATTGTAAAATATAATAGATTAAAATATGATGTCTCAAATGAAAAAGAATTGAAAGATGAATGTGTTTTGCATAATTTAGCCATTGTTCTAAAATAGTTAAATTGCAACAATAAGTTGTCAAATTTTCCTTTTTAACTTGAATAAAATATAGTACTATATATTATTTCAACTAACAAATAATGTTGTATTTAATAGTAGTTTTTGTTTTTTATATCTATTATGTGCTTCTTTTTTGTTTATCTACTTATGCCCATGAAGTTTTTTCTTTGATAAATTTATTGAAAAATTTTCAAATTTTCAAATATAGTACTATTTGATATTTTTATTTAATTAATCAAAATTTTAACATATGTCAAACATTTGAAAGAGAAAATGATTTATAATTTTAGGGTAAAGGAAAAAATTTAGGTTAACCATAATAAAGTGTTTACTTAAAAAAAAAATTAGTGTGGCAACATAGGAGTTTTAGTCATTAAAGGTAATTTTAACATAAAAAATTGTATGCAGTATTTCATTCTATAATTTAGAATCAAGTGCCGACAATTTTATATCAAAAAATAAAATTAATGGTAACTTAAAGGTTCTTTTTAGTGTTTTAGTGCTAATATAACTTCAATTAAATATTTAACGGCCAAATTGAGTTTTATTAAAAGAATAAAATAACTTATATTATAAAGTTAAAAAAGTAGCTCAACATTTGTGCACTTTATAAATTTTATGTATTAAAAATACTGTTACTCTAGCTTAAATTGAGGTCATCATATTTTGATACTTGATGAAAATTTTTATGGCGCTATTCCTTGTTGCTTATGACTACAGTAGACTACTACAATGGATGTCCTGAACCTGAAGGTGAGATTGAAGTCGAGGTTTGAGAAGCTTTTTCTGTAAACTAATATCTCGAGACACTTTTTGGAACACTATAGCCTCTAGTACGGTTATGCACCATGAAATTGAAAACCCCTAAAGGCATCCTGCACCATAAGATACCATCGCAATAAAGATCACAAAAAACTGACTTGAGTATTAATAAATAAATAAATAACTGACATTTTATTTTAACCCCAACCTAAAATCTAGATTTTGTCATTTATTTTCATCTCGAAGAAAATGAAATTGCTTAATATCTTTTAATAATTGGGTAAATTACAAAGAGCCCCCTATTGTTTGATCAAACCTACACTTTGCCCTCTCTATTTTTAAAAACCCTACACTTTACCTTCTCTTTCCTTTATATTGTCTAATAACAATTTTTGAAACACTAAATTAAACTATCTAATAACCATGTTCCAATAATTTCAAGATTTTTGATATTTTTTCATAGCTAATTGACCTTTAAAAATTACTAATATGCATTCATAGAAAGAAAAATGCATCTTCAGAAAGGAAATATTGATAATCTAAAATGTATATTAACTATAAAAAAATATTGGAGAAACCAACATTACTAGAAGATGACTATCACATAGTTTAAATTACAGTTTCAAAAGTTATTATCAGATAGTATAAAAAACTAGGTGCAAAGTATAGGTTTTTAAAAATAAAGGAGGCAAATTGTTGGTTAGGATAAACCTTATGGGATAATTGTAGCTTTCCCTTAATAATTTCAAAACAAATGACTCTTCAATTTCAGGTGATGCTAATAGCATATCAACTACTCATATAAATTTGAAGTTGTGAACATTTCCGTACTAAACCTACTAAAACACTCTTTCTCATGAAATATCATTGGTATAAACTTTATTTACATTTTCAATAGAAAATAAAATAAAATCATGAACATGACCTGATGAAATTTGTTGTTGCCGCCAAATTTATGAAGATCGAAGCAAGTTCCAATAGAATGAAATTTTATGTTTTCTTTTGCAGCCATGGAATGAAAATTAATCTTCTTTCCGAGTAGAGCATTATTGGCGATAGCAGGATGAGGATGGGGACTTGAACCTAAGCTTGTCCTGGCCCGGGCAGCAAGTGTTACTGAATCAGTTGGAGGAGAAAAATGATCAATATTGGCTCAAATTACGGTATCAGTACATAACGTAACGGTCTCCATCACATTGCGAATATTTCCAACGCCATAAAAGATTCCTTTTTAAAGGTCTTCACGAAATGATGTGTCATGCAAAAAAATTGAGATAAAAGTTTGCCGCCAGATGTGACATTGGAATATTGGATGGAAAACGGATTAGTCTCGTCAGATTTGGGTGAATATTACGCCTTGATTACTTGTAGAAAATTCGCTAATTTTTTCAGACATTTTTTTTTTGGAAAATGGAAAAATAAAATAAGAGGTATTTAGTTGAGTAGCTTTCATTTCCATTCTTCTAGGAAAACTGTTTTTCCATTTTATTATGAACTAGAAAACACCTCATTACTAGAAAAATGGCATTTAGTAGTGGCCAAATTAGCAATGGCTAAAAACAGTAGTTAATTAGAGACAACAAACTGTCGCTAAATGTCCGGTGAAAGTTTAGCAAAGGCTGTTTGCCGTTAAATATTAACAACGGCTTGTCTTCGCTAATTTAATGAAGGTTAACAGTTGCTAATATTAACAGTCGTTAATATTAGTGACGGCTTATCATCTTTAAATTAGTAACAGTTAGACGCCACTAAATTTAGTGATGGTTTACCTTCACTATAATGCCAAAAAATAGTGACAACTAGCCCTCACTAGATTGTCGAATACTAGCATTGGCTTGCTGTCACTAGCTTTTGCTAATATTTCTCTCTCATTTTCATTTCGCTTTCTTTAAGACTGATTAATTGTAATTGATTTCAATTTCTTTTCCAATTGAGATGTGTTGATCGATGAATCTATGTATCTATAAAAAAACTATATATTACAATTTAGGAAAAAATTTTGTCTTATGGTTACAAGATTCATTATCGTAGTTATTTTTCAAAAAATTAAGGAATAAATGTAAGCGAAGGCTATTAGTCGCTAAGTTTTGTAACAGTTAACCATCGCTAATGTAGCGAAGGTTAGCAGTCACTAAGTGTAGCGACGGCTTGCCCTCGCTAAATTAGTGACGATTATGAGTCACTAAAATTAGTGACATCTTGCCCTCGCTAATTTAGTTACGGTTAACAGTCGTTAATTTTAGTGATGGTTTACCCTCTGTAATTTAGTGACGGTTAGCCCTCGCTAATTTATTGAAGGTTAACTGTCGCCAAGTTATCAAAGACTGCATGATCCTTTTCCCGTATTTTCATTGCGTTTGTCTTAAGAATGATGAATCCTAATTGATTTCAGTTTCCTTTTTTATTGAGATTTATGGATTCATGGATCTATGTGTCTATAGAAAAATTTAGATTAGAATTTATTTTATTGTTAAAATGTTTTGTTTTGTTGTTAAAAAATGTATTGATCTTAATTATTTTTCTAGAAAGAAAAAAAAAAAAGAGCAGAAATTTTTGGAATTTCAACTAATTTTTTTACCAGACTTTAGGAATATTGTTTTGTTTATCAATATTAATCATCTGCATATGGGGAAAGATCTTAAGTAGTTCATGATAAATTTTGTACTTTATTATAAAAATAAATAAAAAAATAAAATATGTGTTTTAGCGTCAACCAGGTGTCACTAAATTTTTTACAGATGTAGCGACGGCTTGTAGCTAGTAATTAACTATAAACTAATGACATCAGCCATTGCTAACTAAATTAATTATTTTAGTTTATTTTTAGTTTTTATTAAATTTAGCTACATCTTGCCATTTATGGACTCTTAATTATTTATGAATTGTTTAATTGGCTAAGTAAAATAATTGAAACATTATTTGTTTAAACATGTTTATTGACAAATGAATAACTACGTTTATGCATTATTTAGTAGCATAGAATCTCATTGTAGCTTTGACTTATTATTAGAATAAATTGTTATATTTAAATTAATCTTAGCGACAGCTATGTGTCGCTACAATTTTGCGACCGATTGCCCTCGCTACTTTATTAAAGGTTAACCATCACTAAGTTATCGCTAATATTACCGACGGTTAGCAATCGCTAATATTAGCAACGGTTAGCCTTCGCTAATATTGTGACGATGAGCCTTCGCTAGCACATTTCCTTAAATTTTTCACATTTTAGTTTACTTATTGTTTATGTTAAATTGACTTCAACCAAACTAGTTATGCTTTTATATCTCACTTATTGTAGTTGTATAATTACAAAGTTGAATTTGATTAATTCAAATTAAAAATCTCTTAATATATTTTAAGTAATTAGTAAAAAATCTAGTAAATGAAAAATAAATTCATTTGAATTGGTTCATCGGCACATGAGGATTAGCCATTTTTTAATTTTTTATCATCTCATTGTAGCCTAAACATATTATAAGAAGCTTAATATATTAAGAAGTAGCGAAGGACAGAAGTTGCTAGTTTTAAATAGGTAAGCGACAATTTTCCATCCCTATATCAAAACAACGTTGTTTTATTCAGGCCTCTTTAACTCACCAGGTCATTCTCCCTGGGTCATTCTTTCCAGTCTTAAATTTTGCTCGCCTGCTCAAGTCTTCTCACTCTCACACTTTTTCTTTTCCCTGTTGATTTCTAATAAACAAGAAAGGTGACTTGATCTTCTGCTTTGCCTCTACTTCTGCCTCTCATGTCTAGTTCTACACACACACACCCTTAGTCTTCTTCTCTGCCCTCTCGATTTCGAACGAACAAACAAGGAAGGCTAAGGTTTGTCAATCCTGTGATTCCGCTCGATTGAAGCACAATTACATGCGATTCCGCTGCATTCATCTCTGATTCCTTTTTGATTCATCAGGATTTGGCACAATTCCTCTCTAATTCAGTGACTCTTCTATGTTGGATTGAGATGTTTGTACCATCTCCTGCAAAATTCCTAATTTCTCTTCGTCGCATGCACTTATTTATGTTTATTAGTATCCATTTCACTGAAACAGGTTGTGTTAATAAGCTGGGGTTAACTTGGTGTCTGCTGCCCACTAGTGGTGCTTTCAATAATCAAAAGCATTCAGTGAATAAGTGCCTGCTTTGGCTCAGCTACTGGTGATTAAGGTTAGTTTAGTATAGTTTTGTTTATTTCTAGTTCATTCTCCCTTTTAGATTGGCTTCCAGTTTTAGGTCTGACACTGTCATATGATTGAGGTAGAAGCAATAGCTTCTATTTTTTGCTAGGGATGTGAACCACCTTTTCAATAAATGTTTAAGGGGATTGTACTAGATTCACTGTTCAGTGGATTTCTTTTGGTAATTACTAATGAGTCTCTATCTCTGTCCGATTTTGGCTTTATCTCTGTTTGGTTTAGTCTCTATCTCTGTTTGATTTCAATAAACATTATTTTCATTGTTAGATACATGTCCAGAGGTTATTCTTGTTTGAGATTGTCATTTGTGTTTTGGTTAATCTCTCTCTTAACCTGCTGTGAAACGACTAGCCTGTGGACTTCCGAAGATTTTTCTGTTCCCTCACACTAAATCTTGGTCTCCGCAGCCTAGATTCTCGAATGTTTGTTCAGTGTCAGGCATGGTTGTTAACTCTTGTTTCTTGCTTGGGTTGGTTCCGTGTTCAGTGTATTCACTACTTGTTTCTTCTCTACTATTCCTTATGTGATGCTTTCTTGATTACAAGTGATTTTCTCTGTTCTTGCACTTGGTTTCTTCCTCTCATATTTAAGGTCTTGTGTTGTGTCCCTGTGAATGGAGGTTGCATTACTCTTGTTTATTTTCTTGTTCCCCAGTGTAGTGTTCTGTCTGTATTTTGTTTTGTTTTTTGCAATGTATGTTTTGCCTGTATGTCATTTTCAGGTTCTATTCTCTTGGTCTGCTCATGTAATTTTCTTTCCTGTTTTGTTGCGAGTTACGAGTCTCTGGTTGTCCCATATTTTTTCCTTTCTATTTTTTTTGTGCTTTCCTCCCTTCCTCTATGCCTATTAAGATTTGTTGGTGCTTATGTATTGTAGGCTTTCTTTACAGTTTTTGACATGTGCATGCTTTGTCTTGTCTTGGTGGGTGCTACATGCGGTTTTGCCACTGTTAGTTTGCTGTTGCACCAATGTCTTCACTGCTATTAGACATTTTCCCATGTCTTTCTTTTATTTCTAGTTTTTCATCTTACATAGGGACCATTTTCTATGTTCATATTTTGTTTTTGTGTAGTAGTTTATGTTGTCCCTCTATGAGTGGATGTTGTAGCCTCTGTTCAGCAATGTCCTATCTCTTCCATCATCTCTTCACAGATTACCTTCCCTGTACTTGTTCCATCTCTTATGAGTAATTTGCTTTACTTGTCTTTCTATTATTCTTTCTTCAAGTTGAATTAATTTAGGATATTAGTAGTTGTTTTTTGTGTTCCCACCTATCAGTGTCCTTAGTTGATGTATTTCAACCCTTTCATATATTTTTTTTCCCGCATGATCATTGTGAATGCCAAATTTACTGTGTTGTTTCATTCATCAATTTACATGGTCATCAATTCACAGAAACTGACTTATACCACATGTTTTGTTGCTACAGGTTTTTCTCATTTGATATATTCACTGAGTATCAGAGCCATTTTTTGTTCAAACATTGTCAAAAGGTAGGTAAGTAGATAGAAGCATTTCAAATGGAAACTCTTATGCTTCTATTTTAACCCATGCTAGCTATATAAAAAGTAAGTCAGGAAATAGATCAATATTGTGTCAAGAAATAGATAAACCCCTACAGTTGCTTAGGTTGAATTTAAGTTGACGAAGGCTTCTAAAGTTGCATTTTTGCTAATAAGTTACTAGATTTATTCATAAATTGTAAAGACTGATTTGGGTGAAAATGACTCATTTTGACTGACCTTAAGAAACTAAAATAGTGTTTACATTGCTTATAAGTTGCAAATTGCTAATGACTGACCTTAAGAAACTTCTATTTGGTTGGTTATAAGATTTGATGTTTACATTGGGAAGAGATTTGTTTCCAATGATGCAATGCACAAACTTTATAAATATTATTTTTCATAAATAAGCAGTAGCATTCTTCTAGTTATTTTCATGCGAACATGAAAATTATTTGGTCTAAGCCTTCAATGACAGTTTGGTAAAGTTGGATGTTGTACATGGTCTGATGTAATGTAATAGGTTGTGGTGGTGCACAAAAACTTATTAGACAAATCCCAGAAAAGTTCTGGACTGCTGCATGGGGTGAGGGAAAATCAACATATAATAGTGGGGTTTGCATAAAATGCACCTGATCAACCAATGTTTAGACTAATTTCTATGGAGTAGTTGAAGAAATAATTCAACTAGAGCACCTTGACATGCCTCATAAGAACATTGTGCTATTTAGGTGTGATTGGTTTGACCCGGCACCGGAACGTGGAACTAGCATCCATAAACAATATGGAATTGTCGAAGTTTAGTCCAACCGAAAGTATCCTAGTTTGATCCATTTATTCTTACATCCCAAGTGGATCAAATATATTACACCCTTTACCCAAGTAAGTCAAAAGAAAAGGTAGGTTTATGGGCAATGCTTAAAATAAAGCCAAGACGTATTGTGAATTATGAAAAAAATGAAGATACTAAGGCTTTCCAAGAAGCAATTGGGGAGCGGCTACCACAAGCCATTCATGATGACCCAATTGCCAATCTCAGTGATATGAATGTGGGTGAAACTGTTGATGATGAGATATGGATGACTAATGATGTGATGGAAAAAGATGAGATCAAGGATGATCTAACAACAAGCACGGACAATGATGAAGATAGTTATATTGAACTCAATGGGTTAGAAGCCAAAGATAAAGAGGAGGATACTGGTGATGATGAACTTAGTCTAACCTAGATGGAGTATGGTAAAGTTTTTGTTTTGCCTTCTTATCAAGTTTGTAATAATACAAACAATGTGAACAAACAGTATTTAGGATAAGAGTTTTTCTTTTGATACCATAGTTTTGTTGAACTAGTAATGAGTGTTTCAGGAATGTGCAAATGGCTAAAAGAGAAGAAGCTGGGTATACCCCCACAAACCAATATAGGAGGTGGTGACTCCAAAAAAAGAGTCTTTATAGGGACTTTGCGCATGATATTGGCCTTAAAACACTGACTACTGGTGGAGGGATGGCAACATCAATGCATACGATTGTGGATACTACTCGGGATACACATGGACCATCACCTGCCGCCAATACTGCTATACCAAAGATGGGTGGCTCGTTGCGGCATGGAAGCTCCAGATCAACCCACTCTAGTTGGTGTGGAAGTACTCCCACTGATTCCAAATTGCGTAGAGGTCACCCACATGAGTCGTCTGATTAGCTAGCCTTCATGGATGGTGGCATGGATTCTTTGAATCCTGACATATTTATAGGCATGATACCCCGACGTATCCATATATCACCTTATTCTGATACATGGTGTAGTAATTACTCAACCTCCTTTTGGTTACTTAAGTTTTCAATGAATTGCACTGATTATTGAGAACATAATTATGTGCTCAATTTCTAGCATCATTTCATACACTGCCCAAGACCACATTGCTTCGTGCATCAAGGGTCATTTTCATGGACCATATAGGTCATGAGAAGAGGCTGCCATGGCCGGTGCTGTTGATCAATGGTTTAGCATGTTTCAGGTTCATTTGGTGTTAATGTCATTAAAATTATTATACGAACTAAAATAATTGACTAGAGTTGTTGTTGATTTTTAGACTAAATGTTCATAGGATCCTTTTGATCATAATCGCATATTTTCCATTTTCTGCAAGTTAGGAAAGAGGCGATTAATACAGGTGTATGAAAAAATAAGACGAGAAAAAGATTCGACAAAGCGAATGGAGAAAGCCAACTGGATGATGGCAGAGACACTAGTGGCACTTGAAGCTTGGTGGGCTTCACCTAACTTCAAGGACATGTCATCTAGGATGAGCCAGATTCAATGTGAATCTGAGCAAGAGAAGGCTAATTATGCTGGAGGTAGAGTCTTAGTATCAAAACATAGGCTGAAGATGGTAAGAAAGATAAATTCAAGTCTTTATATTCATACTATTGTTAACTTATTTACGTAACTAACAAATATTGCCTACCTATTATCATGCAAAAATAGGCTGATCCTAAGAAAAAAAGATTCTGGCTTTTTCAAACCATGGAACAAGTGCTACGCCAAGAAAAATGGAAAGAAGGTGAATAAGAAGGTGGAAAATTTTGGGTTAGTATTATCGACATATAAGGCATAGGTTAAAATGATCTTTACCATATAATGATGTTTGTGACTAGGTTAACATGGAGTACCATACAGACTCAATATCTTGCAAAGGTGGAGGAGATGACACAGTGTTCAAAAGGTGAGGTTGAGTTTGATGAGGCATTGCTTTTTGCAGACATTGCTGGGGGAAAAAAGAAAGGGCGTGTCCCAAGAATAGGTTTAGAGAGTCATTTGGTGCTTGGTCCTCGCCGCTCATACGATGGTGACGGGTCTGGTATGCCGATCTCGTTTACCCAAACAGCCCAATTCCGAGAAGAGGTTGACCGTTGGGTGGGGGAGAGGGTCTGAAAGAGGATGACCCAGCTTTAGGCATAGGTACAAGACAATTGGATAGGTGGAGATCACATATGAAGCACCAGTACCAGGATTAGTTAGCCATCACTGTTGCATAGATGGAGCGCAGACACCAGGAACAGATGGCATTGTTATGGCAAGCAATTGGCAAGCTTCCACTAGCTGGACCAAAGTTTGATGGTTAGGCACTATTCCTCTCCAAACTAGGTGACATTAGGGTAGTATTTTCTCAAATGTACTTGGACTATTATAGTTAAGACTAGGTTTTTGGCACCACACATTCTGACACTATATGTGTTATTATATGTCATATGCCATGTTTATGTGTAAATCATATTTTCGATTAATGGGAAGAACTTATCTTTATGGTTGTTGGAATTATTTTGGATTAATGGGAAGCATTCTGTTTATAGTTGTTGGAATTATTTTGGATTAATGCAAGTACTTATGTTTATAGTTATTGGAATTATTTTTTATTAATGGAAGTACTTATATATATAGTTGTTGGAATTATTTTGGATTAATGGGAAGTACTTAGGTTTATGGTTGTTAGAACTGTATAGAACGAGTGGGGTGTCGGAGTTGTTTGGATAAAATAGTGAAAGCTACGCGTCAAAAGCTAGAGATGTCCAAAAGTAACCAAGAATAACGAGCTAGTGACCACTTACCGTCAAAAACTAGTGACATCTAGAACTTATAAAAAATAACAAACTAGCGAAGCCATATCGCCACAAACTACTAGCAATGGTAAGCCGTCATAAACTAGTGATAGCCAAACGTCACTAACTAACGATAGCCAATCATCACAAAATAGTCAAAAACTAGCAACGGCTAACCATTACAAAATAGTTAGTAACTTGCGATGGTCAACCGTCACAAACTAGTGACAGCGAACCGTCACAAAATAGACTAAACTAGCGATAAACAAGCGTCACAAACTAGCGAAGGCGTCACAAATTAGCGATGACTAACCGTCACAACATAGCGATAGTAAATCATCACAAACCAGTGACAATTTACCTTTGCTAAACTCTAGGGATGGTTAACCTTCGCTATTTTATTGACATCAAGCCGTCACTAAAATTCCAGCAAACGCCGGTGCCGGTAACTAAGTGATCATCCATATTGCGAAGGTTAACACTCGATAATTAGCAATAGCAACTGTCACTAAGAAATTAGTGGCGATCAATTTAGAAACGGACATATTACCCATCACTATTGGTGGATTAGTAATGGTTGGTCGTCGCTAAATCCATTTTTTCTTGTAGTGCCTCTTTTTGAGTTTCCATTTTCCTAATTGGTTTCCTGTTTCATGTCAAGCTCAGCCGCTTTGAACATTTAATTTAGGATCTATATAAAATCATTTTGAATTTGGTTTTTTTATACATAGAAACAAGAAACAAACTTCGGAAGGAAAGAAATTGCTAAATTGTGAGTGAGAAAAACACACAGACAAGGAATGATGACCAACAAACAGTGATCAAACTTATCTACTGCATCCATAACTTTTGCAATTAGACTTGCCAATTGAGGATCTGACACTTTATTATCCCGGATAACTGCAAGAATCTGAGATAGTAATATATCTAACAGAAAATAGGTAAGTCATTTGGATAGCTCCATCGATTCCTTCAAGTTCTGCTTCAGGTGTAGAAGAACAAAAAGTCCAGGACCTCTTTTTTCATAATTAAGAGTGGTGTTAGAACCCATCCAAAACCAAGTAGCGGCCCCAAGCAAGGAATAACGACACCATGCTCTATCCACTAGGAAAACTACTGGGTTCTCAGGAGGTGCAATGAGTCTTCTAGTTCCTTATGATTGGCAAGTTTGAAGGCTGAGCAAAGAATGGCTTCTATGTCAAGAGGAAGTCTTTAGATGAAATTATTTGTTGATAAATTACTTTTCCCTTAGAAATCTGAGATTGGGTATTGAATCGAGCATTTTGGAATGTACTCTCATTCCTCCACAACCAAATAATCTAAAGAGTAGAGACTACAAAAATAATCCAATCATAAGGCCACTTGTTGGCAGAACTTAGAATAGAGTATAACCACTGCTCCATTAAGGTTGAATTATCCAAAGCTGGATAAGAGCAAAAATTACCACAAATCTCTGTTGAACCAGAACATTCCTAGAACAAATGAAAAGTTGATTCCTCTATCGATAGGCAACATGAGCATAAATTGGAATGAAAAACAATATTGTTTTTGGTAAGAAGAGCATTGAATAGAATTTTCCACAAAAAGACCTTAAATTTTTACGGAATGAGAAAACTCCAAATTCTCTTCATTAGATTACAATAATGCTTAGCAATCGGAGGCCCACCACCGAAAAAGATAATAAGATGACTAGATCTTTGGGTCGCCAACTGATCAAAACCCTATGTGGACGTATAAATACTTAAAGGGGCACCAAGCTAACCAACTTTGCCCTCACCATGAGAAAGAGATGGCGGTAAAAGGAATAAGATCTTATTGACTATATCATTTGAAAAAAAAATGCTTAAGAAAAGAAATGTTCCAACCTAATCCATTAGGAAGCCTAGTTCCCTTACCTAAAGCTTGATATTAAAACCATAATGAACACTCTTCATGCATAATTAGGATGGAAATATTCCCGGGATCTACTAATCTTCTTAGACCCAAATAGAGGACTCCAAATCAATCTACCATTGATGGGAATTTATGAAAATATCTTTCCCATGAAGGAAACTTTTCTAAAGATGAAAAGTAGAGCTTGAGCATTAAATTGACCAAATAGCACCATATTTTGCCATCAAGACCTTATAAATAAAGTATTTGGGTTACCAGTGAATATATGCCAAAATCTTTTTCCCAGCAAAGCTTGATTAAACAGTTTTGAGATCCTTAATACCCAAACCTCCCAATCCTTTAGGCAATGTTAAAACAACTTTCTACTTCAAATGAATTTCTTTTCTAACTCTCGAGCCACACCACCAAAAATGAAAAAAGCTTTTAGAGATGGAATTCAAAAGAGTGACTGGCACATTGAACAAGGGCATAATATAAACTGGTATGGATGTTAATGTGGATGGAATTAAAGTAAGCCTATCAGCATTGTTCAACAAGTTCCATTTCTAGTTGTTTGAATAAGACTTGATTTTCTCAACCAAGAAATTGGAAATCACCATTTCTTATAAGTCCTGACATAAAGGCACCCCCAAGTACTAAAGAATGGCTGCATTGATTTGAAAAGGAAGAATGTTACAATACTTTCGTTGTAAACAAAAAAGGAACATTCTTACTGAAACACCACTCCAATTTTCAAAAATGAACATCTTGGCCCATCAGCTTGTTATAAAGTTCCAATGTACATTTCAAGGTCTGAATGGACTATTTTAAAGGGTGGAAGAAGATGAGGCAATTATTTGCAAAAAATAAGTGATTAATGGCTACACCCGATCGACTTACTTTAAAGCCCACCAAAGCTTCAAATTGCAAAAGATAAGATAAGTAGCTTGAGAAAGCCTTAACGCATAGGGTAAATAAATAAAGTGACAATGGATATGTAATAGCTCTAGAAATTAAGAAAAAAAACATTACCAAATTACCCTAAATAAAAAAAGTAGCATTTTTCCCTGAAGTTTATTTTCATCATTTTACCTAACAGTTTAGAACTTTAATGTTAAACTAAGAATCTTGATCCTTAGATAATTCATTTGGTGGTCACTATGTCAAATTCCAAGCCAGAAGCTTAAAGTCATCTTTTTTTAGGCTAAGGGCATTTTTTTCCTTCCAATCAAGCATCAAACTAAAAATCCGGGAGTACCATTGGAATCTCCTTGTGAAAACAAGTTAGAAGAACTTTGTCTTACTTGATCTAAATTCATTTGCCTTATTTTCTAAAATTTAGCCTACATGAGAACATGGTTTATACTGGGTTCATGTAACTATTGCAAAAGATAATTTCTCAACAATACCTAATTTTTATCTTAGAATAATTTTCCAGCCGTAACCTTCCTAAAATATTGAAGTTTCATGTTAATTTATTTTATCTCATTTTTTAATTATTTGTCACATTTACCATTAATTACCTATAATTATCCTTCTTCTTTCTTTTTATTTTTTGCTAGCATATCTGTCTACCTAGTTGCCAAACCCTACGAAATTTTTTTCTTTTTTCTTATTCTTTTCCATCCAAAATAGGTTCCTACACTAAACCAAGAAAAATTCACCCATGGCCACCATTATCCACAATGTCATTCTCATCACATTCATGTTACTTCGGCTATATCCTTCTATCTCCCATTATTTTAGTTCAACTAAATAGCCACATAATTCCTCCATTGTTCTTGGTTGTGCTCACTAGAGTGGAAAAAAATGCATTACACTAAAGGTTCGTCATCATACTCCCCGTATCGTTACTGTCTTGATCACACTCTTTGTCGAACCCATGTAAGTGTAGCCTTTTGGGCTTTCTTTCCCCATCACCAAAGCAATTCTAAATGTTATTTAATTCCCTATTTCTGCTTAGGTTTATTAAATTGAAGGGAAACCCCATCCGGACAGCAAAAACCATCGTACGCGCACTGGCAATTCTGAATGCATTTGCATAAGTATAAATCCTTTTGTATCGCCCTTTTATTTTTATTTTTAACACCTAAATACCATATATTTTTTAGTGATTCCCCTATTAGATCATCCTTATTCAAAAAAATTGGGTTTTTTCACTTATTCTTGATGCAATCAAACTACTACTTACACCAAAGCCCCAGCAAGCCACCGTAGCCTTTTTAAAATTTTTTTGGCTACTAATTTCAAATCTTACAGCCATAATAAGTCTTTTCTCCTTACTTTCCATGTTGTTACAAAGGCCTTGGAAATTCTTACTGATAGGTTTAGAGCTTCTTTCAACTCTCGGAGCGCCAAAGACCCCAAAAAAATACCAGCAGTCAAAATCAAATTTTGTCCATCAAAGTTCGGTTTTTACAACCATTAAATGAGCAAATAAATCTATGTATTGGCTTCTATAATTTTAAGATCATCATAAAGAAAGGCTCCTAACACAAATCCGAGTAGGCACGAGGCCATCAGAGAACCCCTTGAAACCATTTTCACCCACTAGGTAAAATTTCTGCCAAGATATGAACATTCCAAGTATCATTTAGGAATTTTCCAAATTTTAGTATATTTCCTAATTTTCTACCTTATTAATATTTTGTAGGCCTGTTCTAGAAAACCGCCTTATTTTGCTGTGTTATTCCATACTAGGTAAGTGGGAATATCGGGTTGGTTCTCACGGGTCCTCTTAGGCCCAAAATAAGGATCAAATCAAATAATAAATTATAAGTAAACAATTGGACTAAACAAAAACTTTAAAAATGTGGGCAACATAGGTAGATTAATTAAATTAATTTTTCTATAATTTCATTTAGTTTTTATTTTTCCATTGAAGTGTAATTTTGATTGGTTGGTTGTATGGTTGTAATGATGTGATATATGTTATATGTTCGGCACCAGTATCATGTTAGGACCATTACAACAAGAATTGAGTTAGAAGTATACTAGGACTGTTTGAATAACTGGTAGTACCATGTTTAGGGCTGGTAAAACAAACGCTGCTAGTACTATGTTTAGGGCTGACAAACTCTCTAGTAGCATGATTAAGGCCGAAAGCAGCAGGTAGTGGCATGCTAGGGCTATAATAAACAATTATAAGCCAGTAGATAAAGGATTTGGTTCATAAAACTAATTGATAAACTTGAAAATAATTTACGAGAGAGGAGATGAATTTTTATAATAAATATACTTAAAAAGATATCATTGATGATCATATCATCATGCAAAGCTAAACCAAGATAATAAGATAAAAGAAATAGGATGCACTGGAATCATGACACTTTATTAAAAAGAAGTTAAAATACAATGAGCTACGGTCATGCATTAATTGGTTGTTGCATATGATTGATGTTTATCATATACAAGACTGTATTAAGTAAAAGATTTGAAGAGTAAATTAAAAGACAAGGCACGTAAGGTTGGCTACGGACCATATCTGCATGACCTGATGAGCAGTAAATTTAGAAGAGATGTTTAAAACATATGATTCAAACCTGAGAGGCATGTAAGGGTGCTAACAGATGGTCTCAAGTCGTGACCCCAATATTGATATGGAGTTTGGAGATATGATTTGTGTACTAGTAGACCATAGCTGGCAGGGACTATGCTTAAGGCTGGTATGACGAGAGACTCTACCTCGATATAGGTATCTCAAGATACTATGACTTGGTGGCATTCCTAGGAGTGCTGCCTAAGAGTTATCCCGAGAGTAGGTGATGTACACACTCACCACCCTAAGTTTGTTCGACAACATTCAAGTAATTGATTAAATGATTTGATTAATGTGATACGATTTTCTCAATAAAAGGAATTATGCATGTGCATATTAGTTCAAGATGCTAGTGGGACTTTAGTGTTGCTGTTATGATGTTGCATGAAATTGTTCTTTGATTAAATTACTATAAATTCAAGTTTATTATTCATTTGTTGTTTGTTGAGGGAATATTAGGACCCAATTGATGGGCCAGATACTTCCCCCTTACTAAGCAAGTTGTGCTCGCCCCTTCTTCTAACATGTTTTCTTAGGTTAGTACTATAAGAACATAGAGTACACTGAACCGTATGATAAAGTTCAGGATGTAGAGCAAGCTGAGTCAAGGCATGCTGTAGCCCCTCGAAAAACTAGTTAGGACTAAATTTTTATTTTGTGTTATTTCATTTCTAAAAGAAACATATGGTTTGTTGAAATTGGTTCATTATTCATATGTTATTTTTTCAGAGATTGTCATTTAATTACTCTAATTTAGTTTAATACTTTTATTATTTGGAAAACACAATGAAATAAAATTTTTTAGCTCATATTTCTTAAATTATTTTTAATTGATTCCTTAATAACTTTGAAAATTATGATATTTTTCAAAATTAAGGTTAATAAAATTAGGAATATTTTATTTTGGTATCAAAGCCAGATTCTAGGAAGGTGGTGACCTCACTCAGTAAGTATGCTTCTTGTTTGTTTGCCTAAGTTAGAGACCTTGGGTAGGTTTTGAAAATTTTCCATAATTGAGCATAATGTATTAGCAAGGTTGGAAACAAAAGTTAACAACTTGGCTTCTAATTAGGGGACTCATAAAACAATATGCCAATTAATTTAACAACTAAAATGAAATAGGAGTTACCTAGAGCCTCAAGTGATGTTATAAGTTAAAAGGTACTTCCAAAGTTGTTAACAGTGTTGGACTAAACCTTTTATTTTTTAGGTCATGGACCCATATGAGTATCTTGCATTAGGTTATAAACAAGGTGCATAGGATGAACCTTAAGCTCAGGATTGAGGATGACCATTACGGGGTCGAGGACAACATGCGCAAGTGCATGGATAAGATTTGCTGAATCATGGGCAACAAACCCATAATCTTGGTCACAAGGCCAACGATGGTCCATGATGTTTGGTAGTTATTTCTTAAGGCTAGTACTTCCAAAATCTGAATGGCCGAGAGTAGCAGCCCCAAGCCCCAACTAGATGTCAGTATAAGGCCAATTTACTTAAGTGGTTCAAGAGGCTAATTGGTAAGTATGCCGGTAGGGGTAACCCTACCAAAGCTAAGGAGTGGATCAGTGATTCAAATAGTCCATTTTCAGCTCTGAGAATTCCAGAGGAGGATAAAATGGATTTGGGCACATTTAGCTTGGTTAATGAGGCACAAACATGGTGGAAGGCTAATCGATGAAGGGTTCTGAGGACTGATGGTGGATATATCACTTAGGAGACTTTCATGCAAACTTTTTATGGTTGATACTTCTCTAAGGCCATAAGGGACAGGAAGGAGCATAATTTTCTTACACTGGTATAGGGAAGCATGATGGTAGATTAGTACACAGCTAAATTTAATGGCTTGGCCTGCTATCCTGAACACATTGTGGCACATGAACTGAGGAAAATTAAGAGGTATGTTAATGGTTTGTGTAATGAACTGGTAGATAGGCTGATTTTGTAGGAGATTGATAACTTCAAAAAGGTGGTGTCCTTAGCTCAATGGTGTGAGGTGAGGATGAGAGATAGGCACTTAGTTAGGCCTATTGACTTAAGCTGTGGTTGCATACCATCATGACCTACACATACAGGTAATTTTTGCCATGTAGCAATACCAATGCCTGTTTAGGGGCAGGGACAATTTGACCAAATAAAGTTAATCGATAGCAGAGCTACCCAACTACAGCTTAATGGGGGTAAGAAGGCCTACTGGGAGACCAGTTATTCTGGTCTAGGGATCTCATTGCTTGATGGGTTGGAAGTGTAGTTTGTTGGGGATAAAAAAGCTATACTCGAATCTTAATCTCTTATTTGCAAGATGATAGATATCTCCATTAGGGCTACGTTGGCTATTTAGCTTATGTGTGTACAAAGTTAGAAAAGCCTGAATTAGTAACTAGTATTCCCAATATGGAAGGATTTCTAGAAATGTTTCTAGAGTAGTTGACTAGAATGCCACTAGCCAAGATATTGATTTCACCATCAATTTCTTGCTAGGAACGGCTCCTATTTCTCAAGCATCTTATTGTATGGCACCATCAAAAATGGCAAAACTAAAAAGTCAATTACAAGAACTACTTAAAAAGGGGTGTATACATCCAAGTACTTCACCTTGAGGTGCTCCAATTTTATTCATGAAGAAAAAAATTGCAGCTTTAGGATGTGCACTGATTATCGATAGCTGAATCTGGTGATGATAAAGAATAGGTACCCTCTGCCTTGAATTGATGACCTGTTTGATTAGCTGAGGGGAGCATCAATGTTCTCTAATATCAATTTAAGGTTTGGGTACCATCAACTAAAAATCAAAGAGGAAGATGTACCAAAGATGACATTTAGGTCATGTTATGGGCATTATGAGTTTCTAATGACGCCCTTTAGGTTTAGGTTAAAAAATACACCTATAGTTTCCATTGGTCTAATGAATGAGGTGTTCCAACCGTACCTAGATCAGTTTGTGATCATTTTCATAGATGATATTCTGATTTGCTCACCAGATGCTGAAAGCCATAAAGAACAATTGAGGATTGCACTTCAGATGTTGAAGGAACATAAGCTATATCCAAAGTTAAGCAAATGCAAGCTTCGGTTGGATAGTGTCACCTTCTTGGGTCACGTTGTAACTAGGGAGAGGAATTCGGTGGACTTGAGCAAGGTTGAAGCTATAGTGAACCATCAACAGCCAAAGGCCATGCCTGAGATTCAAAATTCTTTAGTTTGCTGAGTTATTATAGACATTTTGTATAAGGCTATTCGAAGTTGGCACGTCCTTTGACCCAACTGATTAAGAAAGATTAACCAGTTGACTAAAAAATAGTTATTCTCTGCACCTAATCTTACTTTTCCTGATGGGTAAAGTCACTTTGCAGTTTATACTGAAGAATCACATCAGGGGCTTGGCTGTGCATTAATATTAATGGGCAGTTGAAGCCTCATGAGCTAAATTACCCAACTCATGATCTGGAGTTGGCAGCTATCATACGTGTGTTAAATGTTTGGAGACATTATTAGTATGAAGAGGTGTTTAAGGTATTCACTGACCATAAAAGCCTACAGTATCTATTGTCACAAAGGGAACTTAATAATCAATAGTGTCATTAGGTCGAGTATCTATCTGATTATAATTGTATTATTCAGTATCACCCAGTTAAGGCTAACCTGGTGGCTGATGCTTTAAGTAGAATGGCGGGTGCTAAACAGAATGCTATGGTGGTTTCTACGTGGAAACTACTGAAGGAGTTTAGTCACATGAGCTTAGGGGTTCAAGTAAAAGGGCCTCCAGTTCTCATGGCTAGTTTGCATAAAGAGCCTGCATTTGTGGCAAAGGTTAAAAAGGCTTAAAAAGAGGATCCACAATGTCGAGAATGGCCAGTTCTAGGGCAGAAATGATTCATTGTGGAAGTGGATGGTACCCTAAAATTTCAAAACTGAATAACTGTTCCCAAATGAAGTGACATAAAGTATAATGTTTTGTCTATGGCACACATATCTCAGTTCAGCATCCACCCTGGGAGCACTAAAATGCACCATGATTTGAAGAAAAGCTTTTAGTGGAGTGGCTTGAAGAAGGATATTGCAGAGTTTGTATCTAGATTTTTGACTTGTCAAAAAGTCAAAGTAGAACACTAGAGACTTGGAGGACTATTACCACTACCAGAAATTCCTTAGTGGAAGTGGGATGACATTGTAATGGATTTCATAGTTGGCCTACCTACTAGTTGCCATCGACATAATGCAATCTAGGTGATAGTTGATCTATTAGCCAAGTCAACCAACTTTTTGGCAATCCAAAAGACTTAGCCTATAGCTATACTAGCCGAATTATACATATATGATATAGTTCATCTTCATGGAGTACCTAGGAGCATTGTTTCGGATAGGGGTCCGTGATTCATGCCACAGTTTTGGCATGCTTTACAAGAACAATTGGGTACTGTGGCATTAATGAGTACCGCTTACCATACCAGAAAAATGGGTAATCTAAGAGGACTATACAAACAGTAGAGGATATGCTTAGAGCTTGTGCACTAGATTACAAGAACTATTGGGACAATGACCTGCCCTTAGTGGAATTTTCTTATAATAATAGCTATCAATCCAACATTCAAATGGCCCTATATGAGGCTTTGTATGGTCGTAGCTTCTGTTCTTCTGTGTGTTAGGAAGAAATGGGCGAAAAGCCTTTATTGGGACCAGATTTAGTACAAAAACTTTCAGATAAAGTCAAAATAATCAAACAATGATTAGTAACTATAACGACCCAAGTCCAAAACCGTTCAAGGAAACACTTACCCATACCATATGGGCTAACCTTTGGGAAAATGATGAGCACTAGGTGCTTGTGTTCTGGAACTTGAGCCTATATATCCATAAAAGGCTTCCCACATCTCTCCCATGTGGGATATGGTGGTGTTACAAGCTCCCCCTTTATATATCTTATGTCCTCATTGATGCCACTTGGATTACTTGGCCCCCCGGATTGGACTATTTAGGCCTTGCAAAGTAGCCTTTCCAATCCAAGATCATTCCCAGTAGATGATGCATGTGCATACCCATTATGCCACACTATCATGGTCCCTAGTCAACTCTGATACCATCTATGATGACTCAAGTCGAGAACTAGTCAATGAAATAGCTGCCTATAATAGATGGGCGATCTTTTGGAAGAGAATAATTGCTATGTGCTCATGCTCTAAAAATTAGGCCTATATATCGACATAAGGCTTCTCATATTTCTCTCATGCGGGGTATCTTGGTTTACATGGCCTCCAAGACCAGTAACGTCTCTAATCGTATTACTTGACCCCTGGCCAAGTAACCTCTCTAATCCTAGATCAACCCTAGTAGACAATGCATGTGCACACCTATTATGGCACATCATTGAAGTCTCGGCTTAGCTCTGATACCATCTGTAATACCCAAATCCAAAACTGTTCAACAAAACACCTACCCACACCATATAGGCTATCCTTTGGGAAATTGATGAGTGCTAGGTGCTTGTGTCGTGGAACGGGCTCCCAACGCCTGAATTACTTGGCTTGTGGGCTCCTAGGGAATGTGAATCCCACTTAGTTACTATTGGCTAACTATTACTCGTCAGTAAGTTAAAATAATTTATGTGCAACTAGTTTCTTAGCCTACCCTGCAAAAGATATGCATGCTTTCGTCCTGGCGATGCAAACAATTAAGTAAACTATTTCAAAAACATTGCTCAAGCATTTCATTTAAAAGTTACTTAAACTGTGTCAAGACAATGAAATACTAGTTACTTCAACTTCAAGTAATACTTTGTGCACACATAACATCACTAGCATGCACCCAAAAGTAACTCAATGGTTTTACACCACAATGTAACCTAATAGAGGCAACATCTTAATACACAAGGTACTATATACAAGACAAAAACTTAACTAAGATCCTTTACTTGAGCCCTACCTTTAAGTTATCAAAGCTCCAAGTGCAAGCCCTTCCTTAGTCCTTGTGCACCATTTAGCCTCTACACTATAAAGGCATAAAACTTAGTTAGTACAGAGCTTGGTTTACAAGTAATCGTATAATCACAAGGATTCTAGTGAAAGAATACCTACAAAAATATGAAGCTTAGCCCACAACAATCCACTAGTTGTTAGGCCCGGTGTTAGAACTTGCACAACAAACTTAAATGAGTGAATATATGAATGTACTCAGTAAGGGTCCTTTGGGGTACCTAAAAAGAAGATAGCAAACATGCAAAGATGATACACAAACAATCAAGTAATCAACCAATAAGCAACTCAAGACAACAACGTGGAAGATATGCAATGCATGATGCAATTCACACAATCCTTGGGACTTTTTACACTTTAAGTGCCTTAAACTTGCCGTGAACTCAAATGGAGGAGGTACTTGAGACACTGGCCCTTGTATCTCAAATACTTTACCTCCCTTAAGTCCCACTTACGGGTCCTAGAGTAGGTCGTCACCTCCTCTCAAACCTTACCCATCTTACCCTCAATTTATTGTACAGGGTAGCCGTCTTATGTGGTTTAACTTGCCAAGCTCTTGGAGCTTAGCTTAAAGCTCCTCAGTGGCTTACTTACCAAACCAAATGGTCCAGTTCTGATCTTCTTAGGTTTTTTTATTCAATTACCCTAGGTCTAAGACCTTTCTTTCCTAGGCCAATGTAGCCTCTGAAACTGATCTGATCCCCCTTAGTGCCCTTTTGACAACTTGAGCGCTTTTAGCCCTTCGCCACTCTACTTAGCTCTACCTTAACCATGATACGTAGCTACCTTTTAAATAATGCATAATTATTAACTTAGGAATGAATCTTAGACCCAACCAAGGTTACAGAACATCTTAAACTAGCCTACGAATGATAACCAAGAGTTTGAAACATTCTTATGCTGCCCCAAGCTTGAGGGACTAATGCCTTGGCGACGCCGTCAGTGACACGTCACCAAAGGCATCAATCCTCGGGAATCCTAATGCTTAATGGTGATGCATCTCCAATTCACATCGCTCGTTGCCAATAGCGATGAGTCACCAATGCATTACAGCATTGCACGATAACGCACGAACTTGCACGAAATTTGCTCAAACTTTCCCATCTCAAGTCCAATTCATATGGGTCTTGTTTCTAATTCATTCCCACACATAATAATACATTTCTATCCATTATTTGAGCTAAATTAATATGAACCCTTACCTCAAATTCAGCCACAAAGCAAGAATCAAAGCACAAGCTCACTTGAGCTCAACCAAGCTCTCTTGAGTTCCAATCCTAAAACCAACATGATATGGCACCAAGAACCTAAAATTAAGATCATTTCTAGCTACACAAACAACTTAGACCCATATCCAACAAAACCAAAAAGCTTACATTAGGTTTTAGGCTCAAAACAAGCATCAGAGAGCCATTTGGGAGCAAAAACACCAAGAACAAGTTGGAGGCTTGTTGGATTCACCTTAAGACCTTCAAATTCAATGGAAACTTGTGGAATTGGGGAGTTTTGGAGTTGAAATTTTTGGTTGGGAGAGGGAGCTACGAGTTTGGCAAAGAAACAAATGGTACAAGGAAGTCATACTTCCAAAAATATCTTAACCACCCCCGCTAAGGCATACTTCTTGATTTCTTGCCCCTTAGCACTCAAGTTCTCCTTTGTTTCAATTTAGTCACTAAACACTCACCCAAAACCATCCTTCGTTGGTCCTAAGAGATGACCAAAAGCTTCCTACACTTAGTCTATTGGACACTTAAGCCACTTATGACATAGATGACTCAATTGGACACTTAGTGAAACTTTTTATGCTTTTCCCTCAAAAATAGTTAGGATAACTAATGGTCCTGACTTAATTAGTCAAAATTCCTTACATGACCCTAATTTCATCAAAATTATAGTCATGCCATTCACTTGGGTTAAAATTACCATTTTGGGCCTTTTTGACTTTTAGGTGCCAAGCCACACTTAGGAACTAATTTTTATTTAACGTAGCTTGTCTTGCTTAATAAGGTGCTAACTTGAGGTACTTAAGTAAAAAAACTTAAATAAAAATACTTACCCGGTCAAAACCCGTCATTGACTACAAAAGTTGTCATAACTTGTGCTCTAGAACTTGATCCTATATATCCACAAAAGGTTTCCTACATCTCTCCCCATATCTCACATGGGATAGATGTGGAAAGCCTTTTTATGGATATGTAGGCTCAAGTTCCAGAGCACAAGCACCTAGCGCTTATCATTTTTTTAAAGGATAGCCCATGTGGTGTGGGAAGGTATTCCGTTGTTCAATTCTGGACTTAAGTCATTACAAATAGTGTCAAAGCTGACTTGGGATCACGATGATGTGACATTGTGAGTATGCACATGCATCGTCTACTAGGCTAATCCTAGATTACATAGGTTCTGTGGCTAGGGGATAAGTAATCCAATTATAGAGGTTACAGGTCTGGAGGACCAAGTAATCCTAGTGAACCCAATGGGGACATTAAGCAAATAAGGGGGAGTTTGTAACACACCCATATCCCACATGGGAGAAATTTGGGAAGGCTTATATGGATATATAAGCTAAAGTTCCATACCACAAGCACCTAGTGCTGAGTCTTTTCCAAAGGATAGCCCATATGATATGGGCAGGTATTCCGTTGACATGTTCTCAACTTGGGTCATTACAGTAACAACTCAAAATAGGCAACAAAATTACGCAAACCATAGACGTCATCTTTTCAAGTTTATCATTGGTGATCATGTGTTTTTAAAGGTATCACCGACCAAGGGAGTTCAACGCTTCGGAGAGATAAGAAAGTTAGCTTCGTGCTTTGTTGGGCCTTTTGAGGTATTAGAGCTAGTCAGAGAGGTGTCATAAAAAGTTTCTTTACCACCTCATTTGGTTGGAATTCATAATGTATTTCATGTGAGTAATATTAGGAAGTATCAGCTAGATCCAACACATGTTATTCCATGGGAGCCATTGTAGTTGCAAGAGGATTTCACTTACGTGGATAAGCCTTTGGCCACTATAGATCATAAAGAAAAGGTTCTAAGCAACAAGGTCATTCGATTAATAAAGGTTCTTTGGAATAATCATAGAGAGCGGGAAGCAACCTAGGAAGTTGAAGATGAGCTTTGAAAGAAGTATCTATAGCTTTAAGGTGCTTCTTAACACCTTCTTTCAAATTTGAAGACAAATTTCTTTTAAGGGATGAGGCTGTAATAACCCTAAAAATTAAGAAAAAAATTACTAAATTACCCTAAATGCAAAAATTGCCATTTTGATGCCAAGGGTATTTTCATAATTTTACCTATCAATTTAGAAAATTAATGTTCAACTAAGAATATTGATCATTAGATAATTTCTTTGGTGGTCTGTAAGTTAAATACCAAACCAGAAGCTTAAAGTCATCATTTTCTTAAAACTAGAGGCATTTTTATCCTTTTTCAATCAAGCATTGAAGTAAAAATCTAAGTGTGCCATTAGAATTTCCTTGTGTTAGAAGAACTTTGTCTCACTTGATTCTAAATCAGTTTGCCTTAGTTCTTAAATATTAGCCTACGCGAGTACATGATTTATACTGGATTCGTGCTATTGTTACATTAGAAAATTTCTCAACTAAACCTAATTTCTATCTTAGAAGAATTTTCTAGCCGCAACCCTCATAAAATATTGAATTTTGAGGTTAATTTTTTTTATCTCATTTTTGTATTATTTATCACATTCATCATTAATTACCTATAATTATCCTTTTTCTCTATTCCTATTTTTTTACTGCATATCTATCTACCAAGTAGCCAAATCCTACACATATTCTTGCTTTTTTTTTCTTTTTTTTCCATCCAAAACAGCCACCTAGGCCACACCAAGACAAAATTTGCCCATGGCCGCCACCATCAACAATGCCATCCTTGTAACATCCATGTAGCTTTGGATATATCCCTATCTCCCATTCTTTTAGTTCAATTAAAAAGCCTCATAATTCCTCCATTTTTCCTATTTGGGCTCACTAGAGTGGAGAAAAATGTATCACTCTAAAGGATCGCCATCGTGCTCCCTGTATCGTTGCCATCTTGATCATGCCACTTGTTGAACTAGTGTAAGTGCAGCCCTTTTGGCTTTGTTTCCCCATCATCCTAGAAATTCTAAATGTTATTTAATTCCGTATTCTTTCCTAGTTTCATTAAGTTGAAGGGAAACCCTATGCGGACACCAAAAGCCATCCTATGCGTGCCAGCAATTCTGAATTCATTTGTATGAGTTTAATTCCTTTTGTATCACTCTTTTATTTTTATTTCCAACACCTAAATACCATATATTTTTTCTTTATATCCCTAGTAGATCATCCTTATTCAAAAATTTGGGTTTTTGCATTTGTTTACGGGGCGATCTAACCATTACTTGTACTAGAGCCCTGGTAAGCCACTGCAGCCTTTTTAAAATTCTTCTGGCTGCCAAGTTCAAATCTTACAGCCCTCATAAGTATTTTATCCTTGTTATCCATGTTGTTACAAAAGCATGAGAAATCCTTACTGAAAGGTTTGACACTTCTTTGGACTCTCAGAGCACCAGAGACACTGATAACACATCGGTAATCAAAATCAAATTTTGTCCTTTCAAGTTCGGTTTTATGGCCATTAAATGAGCATATAAGTCAGTGTGCTAGCTGTTGTAATTTTGGAATCATCATAAAGAAAATTTCCTGACAAAATTCTAAGTACGCATAAGGCCATCGGAGACTCCTTAAAACTATTTTTGCCTACTAGGTAAAATTTTGGCCTACATATCAAGAATGTGAATGTTCCAAGAACCATTTGGGAAATTTCCAAATTTAAGCATATTTCTAATTTTCTACCTTACTAATATTTTTTAAGACCATTCTTGGAAATCACCCCGTTTCATCGTGCTATTCCATACTAGGTAAGGGGGGAAAGCGAGTTAGTTCTCGTGCATCCTCTTAGGCCCAAAATAAGCATCAAATTGAATAATAAATTCTTAGTAAACATTTAAACTAAATAAAACCCTTAAAAATATGGGCAACATAGGTAGATTAATTAAATTAATTTTCTAGAATTTTATTTTATTTTATTTAGTTTTTTTTTCCACTAAGATGTAATTTTGATTTATTGGTTGCATGGTTGTAATGATGTAATATATGATATATGTTTGGCACTAATATCATGCTAGGACCATTTACAACAAGAATTAAGTTAGAAATATTCTAGAACTGTTTGAATAAAACCCACTAGTACCATGTTTAAGGCTGGTAAGACAAATACCGCTAGTACTATATTTAGGGCCGTTAAACTCTTTAGCAGCATGATTAAGGCCGAAAGCAACCATTAGTGGCATGCTAGGGCTGTAATAAACTACTATAAGTCGGTAGATAAAGGATTTGGTTCCTAAATGCTAATTGACAAGCTTGAAAAGAATTCATGAGAGAGGAGATGAACTTTTATCATAAATCATGCCAAACTAAACTAAGTTAACAAGATAAAAGACATAGGATGCACTAGAATCATGACACTATACTAAAAAGGGGTAAAAATAAAATGTGTTACAGTTATGTATCAATTGGTTTTGCATATGATTGATGTTTGTTACACACAAGATAGCATTAAGTAAAATATTTGGGGAGTAAGCTAAAACACGAGGCATGCAAGGTTGAGGGCAGACCATATCTGCATGACCTAATAAACTGTAAATTTAGAACAGAGGTTCAAAGCGGACGATTAGAACCTGAGAGGCATGGTAAGGCGGCGGCAGACCATCCCAAATCATGAACTGATATTGATATGAGGTTTGGTGATATGATTTGTGCACTGCTAGACCATAGCTAGTGGGGGGCCATGCTTATGGCTGGTATGACGAAAGGCTCTACCTCGATGTAGGTACCCTGAGAGGCTATAACTTGGTGGCATCCCTAGTGGCACTACCTAAGATTCATCCCGAGAGTGGGTGATGTACACACATGGCACCCTAGGTTCGTCCGATGACATTCAAGTAATCGATTAAATGATTTGATGAATGCGATACGATTTGGTCAATAAAAGGAATTATGCATATGTATAGTAGTTCAAGATGCTAGTAGGACTTTAGTGTTGCCGTTATGATGCTCCATGAAATTGTTCTTTGATTAAATTACTATAACTTCAAGTTTATTATTCATTTGTTTTTTGTTGAGGAAATATTAAGACCCATGTGATTGGCCCAATACTTCCCTTCTTTCTAAGCAAGTTATGCTCACCCCTCATTCTAACATGTTTTCTTAGGTGAATACTATAAGGAGACAGAGTACATTGAACCGTATGATAGGGCTTAGGATGTGAAGCAAATTGAGTGAGGGCACGTTGTAGCCCATAAAAAAACTAGTTAGGACTGGATCTTTAGCCTATGTTATTTCATTTCTAAAATAAATGTATTGTTTGTTGAAATTGGTTCATTATTCATATGTTATTTTTCCGAGGATTGTCATTTAATTGCTTTGATTTAGTTTAATATTTTTATTATTTGGAAAATACATTAAAATAAAATGTTTTACACTATATTTCTTAATTATTTTTAATTGATTGCTTAATAACTCTGGGAAATAAAGATAATTTCCAAAATTAAGATTTATGAAATTGAAGGTGTTACAGTTTAGTATCAAAGCTAGATTTGAGGAAGGCAGCAACCTTACTCAGTAAGTATGTTTTTTGTTTGTTTGCCTAAGTTAGAGACCTTGGGTAGGTTTTGAAAATTTTTCTTAATATATATATAATGGTAAATATATATTATGATATATTATTACATATAAATATGTTCATATACATTATAAATATGTTCATAAATATGTATATTAATATTATTATTATGTATAGCAAAATATTTGCAAAATACTACTTTACTTTCTAAAATTGTAAAATAAATATGATATATATGATATATATATATATACATACATACATATATGTTTGCAGGTATGTATGTATGTTTGTATGCATGCATGCATGTATATCTATCTATATATGATATAAAATTGTAAAAATAAATATGATATATATGATCTATACATACATACATACATGCATACATACATACATACATACATATATATATATATATATATATTCATTATTATTTATATATATAATATTATCATTATTATTTCTAATAAAATATTTGGTTAGGTTGGGCTTGGGTTTAGTTGGCCCAATATGCCCTTTAATATATTATGATAAATACATTTACTAACATTATACTATGATAAATATATATTATATTATATGATACATTATAATATATAAGATATATTATATTATGGCAAAAATGATATATTATAATACATGTTATGATATATATTTATATGTATAAATATGTTAATATACATTTTCATAAATATGCATATTATTATTATTATTATTATTATTATTACTATTTCTAACAAAATATATTCAAAATACTAATTTACTTTCTAAAATCATAAAATAAATATGATAAATGTGATATGTGTGTGTGTGTGTGTGTGTGTGTGTGTGTGTGTGTGTGTGTCATTATGAATATATGTAAATATAAATATCAATATAATATAAATATACAAAGCGATGATGTGGTAATATTTTGTCGATGTGGAATGCACATGGAAATGGTAAAAAGAAAAATTTATTGTGTAGTTACTCAAGTTGTATTTCTTTTTTACTTTTCACCTTAATCTTTCATCTCTAACACTAGAGCTACCATCTCCAACTTGTCTTCCTTAACCCACTAGAAATGAAAGGCCAGAGAAGTGCACCCATGAATTCTTCAACCAAGATTTCCCTTCAACTAGCTCACACAATTAGCACACTTTCAACCTTAGCCTTAGTCCTAAATGCAGCAACCCAAATTCACGAATTTGCTCAACTCCAACGGAATTAATTACTCGGCAATTTTTGTTTACTCGCCGTGAATGCTGGCCAATTATTGCTTGTTATGCCACATGTGCGATTTGCCATCATTGGACAACCCGCCACTTCATTTATCCCTCCTGGATGTTGTTACCATCACTGGTGTCAAAACTTAATGGAAAATATACCTGTTTAGAAAATATTAATAACAAAACTGCCAGTTTTAAAAACATTGATGGCAAATATGCTACATATTGGCTGATGTGGCAGCAGATTATCCAATTCACCCCACTCTGATAGATTATTCTTTGTGATAGAGGAATATTCCTACCGTAAACTGCTATAGTAGTAAATATCCCTCTATTCCAAAACATTGATGGCAAATATGGCCATTTCAAAAATGGTAGTGGCAAATTTCTTTGGAATAGAACTGTATAGTAAAACTACTCTAGGGCCTATACTTTTGTGGCAAAATTGGCCTTTTTGCCTTTTATTTCTAATAATAATAATAATAATAATAATAATAATAATAATAATAATAATAATAATAATAATATTATTATTATTATTATTCATAACAAAATATTTTCAAAATATTACTTTACTTTCTTAAATTGTAAAATTTATTAGTTCAATAACACCATAATTCAACACTCTAGAATTTCCAATGGCTCAATGTGTTGGAAATTTTCAATGGCTAGGCTGTTGGAATATATGGCCTTCAAAATTTCTAACGATTAGGCCGTTGGAAATTCATCTCCCTTTTTTCCAACTTCTCATTTCGTTAGAATTGCCATTGGAAATTTGGCGGACTCAACCACATACTTTGATCCAAACCTAGCTCTGATACCATCTGTAATGACTCAAGTCCAAAACTGGTCAATGAAACACCTGCCCACATCACATAAGCATTCTTTTAGAAAGGATAAGTGCTAGATACCTAGAAATGAACTCTCAGTATAAGGAAGTTCCTCCATCCCATACCGGTAGACACGACCATATACATTGAACCAAACCTGGCTCTGATACCATATGTAACGAGTCAAGTCCAGAACTGGTCAACAGAACACCTGCCCACACCACATGGGTTATCCTTTGGAAAAGGATAAGTGCTAGGTACTTATGAATGAACTCTCAGCATAAGGAGGTTCCCTCGTACCATACTAGCGAACTCAACCATATACTTTGAGTCAAACCTGGCACTAATACCATCTGTAACAACCCAAGTCCAAAACTGGTCAACGGAACACTTGCCCACAAAATGAATAACTATTTTAAAGTTTTCATTTAGCAATCCGGACAACTAATAAGCATATTAAAGAAAAGGGTATAAGGGCAAAGATTAATGAAGTACTACAAATAATTCCAACAATCTGAAGCAATAAAAGTGATATTTACAGCAAATGAAAAAATGGGAGCTGAACAGAATAAGTTGAATGTTACAAAAAGGGCATTATCAGTGAAATACTTGAGTTTTACCTCTAGGAAAAGGGAGTCCATTGTGTATAGTTAAACCACAATAGTTAAATTCTCTTGCTTTCTGAGTTTGTAGAGAAAATAGTTACAAATGCATATATAGTTGAGGCTTTTTGTTTTAGTCTTGTAAAACAAAATCATGGGGTTCTCTAAATCATTTCTTAATTATTATAAGATATTCTTATAAGTGATATAATAATTAGAATTATTATAATTGGTGATAACAAGGGTTGACGTTTATTACTATAAGTATTTAATATTAACAAATATATTACTGATTGGTGAAAACAAGTGCAGACATTCATTGGGAATTATAAAGCTCCAAATTAAGAGGCATGAATGTAAAGGCTCTCAAAGTACTTCCCCAAACTTGCATGCTATGGTAAGTAAATCCTAAGTTATGTTTTGTCAGTTAACTTTTATTAAGCAAGGAAGGCAAGCTTAGTAAGGCTAAGTTGAGTTTCAAAGTGTAATTGACACCTGAAGGGAAAAAAGGGTAAAATGATAATTTTAGCCCAAGTTAGTGGCATGATCATAATTTCAATAAAATTAGGTTCATGTAAGTGTTTTGAGCTAATTGAGTTAAAACCATAAGTTTTTTTAGTCATTTGAGCAAAAATTGAAAGTTAAGGGTGAAAAATACACTAAGTTGGAAATTGAGCTATTATGTCTTATAATGGATTAAGTGGCTTAAGGGCAAAGTGTTTGGGTAAGAAAAACCTTTCTATGGGACCAAGGAGTGATGGTGTAGGAAGAGTTTAAGTGACCTAAGTTGAATCAAAGTGAAGTTTGAGGGCCAAGTGTCAAGGAGAGGAGAATTGGGTTAAGTAGGTAATTGGCTTTATAATGCAAGGAGGATGGCACTATTCATCATCTCCTCCATTTGCCATTCTCATGGCTCTCTCTCCTACATATCTGCTCCTCATCAAATCTCCCAAATCACCCAAATTTCCATGAAAATTGATGGTCCCAAAGCCATCCCAATAAGCCCTTAGCCCTTAGCTCATTTTTTGTGGATTTGGTGCATTTGGAGTTTTTCTTGCAAGTTTTTGGCTCAAACCCAAAGGAAAGCATCTTTGATCCTTTTGGGTTAGTTCTAAGCTTGTTAAATCATTCAAAATGGTCATAATTTCGTGCCCTAGGTGTCCAATTTGATTGATTTCAAGCTTGGAACTCAAAGGAACTCAATTAAACTCAAGTGTGCCCCTTGCTTGCTTCTTGCTTGGTGGAGGATTTGAGGTAAAGGATTTAAGTTAATTTAGCTCAAACAATACATAGAAATGTAGTGTTATATGTGGGAATGAGGTAGAAACAAGACCCATGTGAATTGGCCTTGGGAATTGAAAGTTTGAGCAAGATTCGTGCAAGTTCGCATGCAGTCACACAATGCTATAGAGCATTGGCAACACCATTTGGCGACGCATCACCGGTGGTGACACGAATTGGTGACATGTCATCAATAATTTTCTAAGAAACCTGAGAACTGTTTCCAAGGCACAAGTCCCTCCAACGCATCATATGAATGTCTCAAACTCTCTGTTATCATCCCTAGGTTATTCTAAGATGTTCCATAGCCTCGATTGGGTCTAGAACTCATATCTAAGTTAGGAATTATGCATTATTTAGGTGGTAGCTAAGTGGTTTGGTTAAGGTAGGGTAAGAATTTATGGATAAAGGGGTTAAGGTGCTTAAGTTGTTAAGAGAGCAGTAACGAGGATTATGGTAGGCTTTAGATTCTTTGTTGGCTCAAGTAAGAGGTCTTAGACCTTCGGGCAATGAAAAGGAAACCTAAGAGGATCCCAACCAAACCTTATGGTTTAGTAAGTAAACCACTAAGGAGCCCTAAACTAAGCTCTAAGAGCTTGGTAAGTTGGACCACATAAGACAACTACCCTACATAATAAGTTAAGGGGAAGAGATGGGTAAGAGAGATGTAAGTGATGACTTACTCTAAGAGAATTATCAGGGCAGGAAAGGGTTGAGTGAGTGATGACTTATTCTAAGGCACCTATAAGAAGACTTCATGGGGTTAGGTAACTGGTACCATAGGATACAAGAACCAGCATCCAAGTACCCCAGCCGTAAAAGCTCACGGCAAGCCTAGCACCTACAGGTGTAAGGAAGTCCTAAGTGTATTTGCATGTGCATATGTCATCCATCCATCTATCCATTATTTGTATTCTTTGTTGTTCTTATTCTTGTTTTTTATTGTATTGTTGGTTGCTTGATTTACTCTGTTATATATGTATATTTGCATGTTGTGCTTTGCATGCTTGCATTTCTTTCCCTCTACAGGTACCGAATCCCTTACTGAGTACTTTAAAGTACTCACCTCTTAAGTGTTATGCAGGTATTAAGCGGGCTAGTCAGGCTTAATAGTTGGTAAGAAGCAGTTATTAAGGCTAAGTTTTATTGGTTTAAAGGTACTCCCTAAGCAAGAAACTTTATGTTTCTAAGTTGCTTATTGTATAACCTAGTACTGACCAAAGTGTTTGCGTTATAGTTTGTATGGTGGAATAGGGCCCCAGTGCCCTGATTTGCTAACGCTGGTAGGCTCCTTGGGAACTATGATCCTACTTAGGTTACAATTGGCTAGTTAGTACTCGTGAAGTGTCTTAAATCATTACATGCAACTAGTTACTTTTCCAACCCTGCATAAGAAATATGCATACATTGTCCTGGCTGTGCGATAACAACAAATTAAAACTATAAAAAAAACTGTGGCACGCCGGTTCATGAAACATAAATGAAAATAAGCCAAGATGTAAAAACTTTAGTTGCTCCAACTTCAAGTAACAACTATGTGCATATATCTTAAACTTATATGCTCCCAAATGTAACCTTAGTGTTATACACACCAATGGACACTAGTAAAGGCAATCTCATTGTATAAAAATACCACACATTTAGAAGAAGCAACTTATATCTACTAAGATCCATCCTTAGCTCTTCACCCAAGCAAGCTAGCTTTAAGTGATGAGCCACATTTTCCTTGTACTCACTTGCCTCAAATTGTAAGGCAAACACTTTGGTTAGTACTAGCTTATGCCATAAGCAACTTAGAAACATAAGGTTTCCTACTTAGAGAATACCTTCAATCCAATAAAACTTAGCCTTAATAACTACCCTTTACCAACTATTAAGCCCGACTAGTCCGCTTTACACCTACACAACACTTAAGGGTTGAGTACTCAAAAGTTCTCAGCAAGGGATTTGGTACCTACAGGGAGAAAACAAATGCAAGCATGCAAAGCACAACAAGCATACATACATACATACATATATACATACATACATATACATATATACATATATATATACATACATATACATATATACATACATACATACATACATACATACATACATACATACATATATATATATATATATAACATGCAAAGCAAACTGGCAACCAACAACACAACCAGAAAAAAAGAATAATAACAACAAAAAATGCAAACTAATGAGCGAATGGATGGATGGATGAAATATGCACATGCAAATGCACTTAGGACTTCCTTACACCCTTAGGTGCTAGACTTTCCGTGAGCTCATATGGCTGGGGTAATTGGCTACTGGAGTAAGTCACCGCTTACTCCTTCCTTACCCATCTCTTCCCTTAACTTATTGTGCAAGGTAGCTGCCTTATATGGTCCAACATGCCAATCTCTTCAAGCTTAGCCTAGAGCTCTTTAGTGGCTTACTTACTATGCCATAAAGTTTGGTTGGGATCCTCTTAGGTTTCTTTTTTATTGCCCAAAGGTCTAAGACCTCCCACTTGAGCCGACAAAGAGTCTGAAAGCCAACTTAATCCCCTTAGTGCTCCCTTAACAACTTAAGCACTTTAACCCCCTTAGCCACCATTTCTTACCCCACCTTAACAACACCACTTAGCTACTACCTAAATAATGCATAATTCCTAGCTTATGAATGAGTTTTAGACCCAACCGAGGCTATGGAACATCTTAAATTGGCCTAGGGATGATAACCTAGAGATTGGGACATTCTCATGATGCCTAGAGCTTTGTGACTTATGCCATGGCGACGTCTTCAGTGACATATCGCCAACTACATCAATACTCAGGATTCCTGAAAAATATCTAGCGATGGGTCACCAACTTACGTTGCCACCGGCGATGCAACACTAAATGGCGTCATCAACAGTGACGTGTCACCAATGCTCTACAGCATTATACGACTGCATGCGAACTTGCACAAAACTTCCCTAATCTTCCTATCCCCAAAGCCAATTCACATGGGTCTTATTTCTACTTCATTCCCACATGTAATACTGCATTCCTATACATTATTTGAATTGAATTAACTTAAATCCCTTACCTCAAATCGTCCTTAAAGCAAGAAATAAGCAACAAGCACACTTGAGCTCCAATGGAGTTCCTTTTGAGTTCCAAGCTTGAATTCAAACAAATTGGACACCAAGGACACAAAATTAAGACCATTTTTAACCATTTAACAAGCTTAGAACTAATCCACAAGGATCAAATACATTCCCCTTAGGGTTTGAACTAAAAATTTGCAAGAACAAGTCCAAATGCACCAAATACACCATAAATGAGCTAAGGGCTTGTTGGGATGGCTTTGGGACCTTTAATTTTCATGAAGTTTTGGGTGATTTGGGAGCTTTGATGAGGAAGAGCTATAGAGGAGAGAGAGCCAAGAAAATGGAGTGAAGAAGATGATGAATAGTGCTATACATCTCCTCTTATAATAACCAACTACTCCAACTTAACCCAATTCTCCTCTACTTGACACTTTGGTCCTCAAACTTAACTTTGATTAACTTAGGCCACTTAAACTCTTCCTACACCAACAACCCTTAGTCCCATTGAAACGTTTTTCTTACCTAAATGCCTTGCCCTTAAGTCACTTACGCCATTATAAGAAATAATAGCTCAATTTCTCACTTAGTGCATTTTTCACCCTTAACTTTCACTTTTGGTTCAAATGGCTATAAACACTTATAGTCTTAACTCGTTTAGCTCAAAACACTTGCATGAACCTAATTTTACTGAAATTACGGTCATGCCACTAACTTAGGCCAAAATTACTATTTTTCCCTTCTTGCCCTTTAGGTGCCAATTACACTTCGAAACTCAACTTAACCTTACTTAGCTTAATTTCCTTGCTTAATAAAACCTATTTGAGGAAAATAACATGGGATTTACTTATCTCAACATTCAAAGTAGAGGAAACACTAGGAGAGCCTTTAGAGTTTGAGGCTAAGGGAGTACAAGGAAAGTGTGGCTCATCACTTGAAGCTAGCTTACTTGGGTGAAGAACTAAGGATAGATCTTAGTAGATTTATGTTGTTTCTTCTATATGTATGGTGTTTTCATACAAATATATTGCATCTACTAGTGTCCATTGGTGTGTATAACACTAGGGTTACATTTGGGTGCATATAAGTTTGAAATGTATGCACATAGTTGTTACTTGAAGTTAAAGCAACTAAAGTTTTATGTCTTGGTTTGTTTTAATTTGTGTTTTCATTAGTTACTGTGGCACTATTTTTAATGTTTTGATTTATTTGATATTGCATAGTGAGGATGGCGCATGCATATTTTCTATGAAATGTAGGCTAAGTAACTAGTTTGACGTAATGATTTAAGATACTTCATGAGTAATAATTAGCCAATTGTAACCTAAGTGGGATTATAGTTTCCAAATAGCCTACCAATGTTAGTAAGATAAGGGCACTTGGGCTCTATTCCACCACAATGAAATAGCAAATACACAGCTAACAACTCCCCATGAAGAAAAACCCTCCAAAATAATTATTCTTTTCAACTAAAACATACCAACGTACTTGGCTCCCCAGCATCACAAAAAAATTAGTAGAATATAATATTTTCCAGAAAATTATTTCATGAACAAACAAAAATCAATTTCAACAAATTGCTACATAGCCATACAGAGAAGCAATGCTTACAGCCCTTCCCGAATCAATTATTTTAGATAATCTTTTACTTATTATTCACACAAAATATCAATTATTATAATTCAGATAATTACTATTATTATTACAATTTTGGGAGTGTATCTCTTAGGACTATGCAAATAATATGAAAAAGTACAGAAAATAATATGGAACTATTATATAGCGACGACATTTAGCGAAGGACTAAAAAAAACATATTTTTAAATAAGATCATAAACTATAATATTCATTTGATTTCAAAATCTAAATAACAAGCAACAACAACAAATCAATTAAGGGCTACATTACAGTTATAGGTTGGTTACCAAGACATCACATTAGACTTGTGATGATATGAAATGAGAAATGTACAGCTCACTGAAGAATAAACCCAAAATACTTAATCAATCCAATGCATAAAAACTCAAACATATGCTCAAGAGAGACCATCGAGGAACAAAAGTTAAGTCCAGACAAAAGATCTTACGTTGACTTCTGTAGAATAGAAATATATAGTGGCCAATGAATTACTTTATTATGAGGGAAAAACAGTCATTGGAATCCTAACACATTTGTCCAATGATTACTTCAACTAAACAAATCTATATCCCACGAAACTATATTTCATCTAACATTTTTTTGTCATACAACAACAGATTATATATAAACACAAAATAGAAAGCAGTTTGATATATATAGTTATGTATATTTTAACATTGGCCTCCTACACCCCACAACTAACTTACATTAGTGCTGACTGTTTTTAAAGCATATAAATTGATTAAGTATATTTATTGATATAGCTAGTTAATTATCAGTTGTAAAAAGGTGTAACAAACAAACAATAAGTTATTGGCTAATAAACAAACAAACAGAGACACCATATTCTCTTCATTCATAACTTTGGCAGAAACTGATTTGGTTACAGCAGCCAATGATGCTCTTAATTGTTTAGGTAACATAGATACTGACAAAAAAGCTATTATTTCCAATACCTATAATTATCTATTCTTAATAAAAAAAATGAAAATAACATAAAAATTAGACTACAAACTAATTTTCTAAATCCATCCATATAAATTTATACCATACCTTCAAATGGCTATCAAAATTAACAAGCTGCAAAATGCATAACAGAAACAACCGAAGACTTACTGTGTATGCGATCAAATCACACATGACCAATGGATGAGCCATAAGCAACTGAAAGAAAGGCCTGTCACTCCAACTAAGGTGATTAAACCATCAAAAACACCACAGCTATGTCCGAAACTAGCATGGAACAAAGATAAAATCAAAATGCACTGCAAGTGAAACCCTAAGTACAACCGACGATTCAATCCCAAATTTGATTTCAATTGAATGTGAGAGAGATTTACCTGAAATAGGAACAATTTTTAGCATGATTTCGGCAAACAAGATAACGTGGAGCCATTTCTACGGGTGGGGAGGACCGATTATGAAGATTGGGGTCGCCACAACAGAGGAGTTCTTTCTTTTTATTTTGAAAGGTTCACGTCGCGTCTGTGAGATAAGTTGGGGAAGGGGAGTTAAGGGAATTTTAATTCATAGCAACGGTTAACTCTCGCTACACATAGTGACGGCAAACTGTCGCTTCACTCTAGCGACGTGTGGCCTTCGCTAGTTCATAAAATAATATTAACCTAGCCATACTTCTAATAACTTTAGGCTACAATGAGATGATAATATATTAAGAAATGGCTAACCCTCATGTGTCAATAAACCTCTTCAAATTAATTTAATTTTATTAACTAGATTTTTTGTTAAATTACTTAAACAATCTTAAGAGATTTTCGCTCACCAAATAGCAAAGCATTTGAATTACGCAAATTCAAATTTGTTATTCTAAAATTAAACAAGTGACATATAACTAAACTAAATTGTGAAAAATTTAACATAAACAATAACTAAATCAAATTTAAAGTAGATTTAACATAAAAAATAACTAAACTAAATTATGAAAAATTTAAGGGCGCATGATAAAGATTAAATAATGGCATGGACATCATGAAAAATGGAAATTCACTTTAATTTGTGTAGTTACTTGATTGGCTTTTAGTAAGGCCTATGTGCCACTAATTTTGGCTCAGAATTAGTGAGGATTTGTTATTTTGGACAACTAGCGAGGGCAAGCCTTCGGTAACTTTAGAGACATCTTGTCGTTCCTATATTAGCGAAGGCATAACGGCAACATACTATTAGTGACTACTTATCATCGCAAATTAGCGATCTCTTGCCATCCCAACATTAGTGAAGGCTAGCCTTCGATAAATTTAGTACCTACTAACTAGCACAATATTAACTAAATTTAGCGAAAGTGAGTCATTACTAAAGTTTAATGACAGACAGATGTGCCTAAACTATCATCAGATTTAGGTATGATAGTTAACCTTCTTTTAGCGAGGGCTACGTGCCATGATAGTTACCGAAGGCTGGCCGTCGCAAATCTTTGTATTTTAGTGAGAGCAAGTCCTCACTAAACTTAGCCATGGTTTAAGGTCGCTAAATTAGCGAGAGCAAGCTGTCACTAAATTTAGTGACAGCTATCCGTCACTAAATTAATGACGTTAGTCGTCACTAACTTTTTGCGACAATCAGCCATCGTATAATTTTCACCGGACTTTTCGCGACTACCTGCCATTGCTAATTAGCAACAGTCTATTGTGTCACAAATTATGCCGTCACTAAAAGCCCCTTTTCTAGTAGTGTATTTTTAATATTTCAAATATAAAAAAATCATATCCATTACACACGGCCTATTCACATTAAGAGAATGTGTCAAATAACTAGTGTTCCCAAAAGTTTAAGTTAGTGAAGCTAGAGACCACTATCATATATATGTATCTCACTTTTGTGAGAATTTTCAACCTTGTGGGATGATTCACTTGCTCACATTCTTGATGCATACCTATGGGGCTGTTAAGGAAAAGTTATGCTTAATGAACTCTTGGAACAACAGGTTTCGATGAGAGTTCAATTGGGATTTCTAATAAGCTACTTGTCCTTACCTTGGGTGAGAAGAGAGTGAATGAACATGACCTGTTGAAATTTGTTTTTTTTTACAACAAAAATAAATATTATTAAATATAAATATAAAGCACAAACTCTCATTCCAAAAAGGTAATGAAACAAATCACCTCCAATAACACCTTGAAATCATAAAGGAACACCAACCTCCCAAATAATAAATCAAACCCGAAAACTCATTCAAAATCTCCAGATTATGAAGAGCGAAGCAACTCTAATAGAATGAAGTTTTATGTTTTCTTTTGCAAAAGATATTCATGTTTCAATCCTTGGAATGCCGTGAAATGAAATTAATCTTCTTTAAGAGTAGGCCATTGGGTATGGTAGGATGGTGACTTAAACCTAAACTTTTCTTTTGCCAGGCAGCACGTGGTACTGACTTCGTTGTAGGAGAAAAATGATCAGTATTGACTCCAAATTATGGTATTTCTCCATCACATAGCAAATGTTTCCACGCCAACCCTTTTAAAGGTCTTCATGAAATGATGTCATAAAAAAAATTGAGATGAAAGTTTGTGCAGAGTAACTTACACCTAATATATTTTTATTAAGCCAACTTAATTATTATTGTTATTATTATGTTTTATAATAGGTATTCATTTTACTAACTAAAAGCCATATGAAATCTACAATTGATATAACAACCTAAAGCTTTACAAAGATCAGGCATAGAGACCACTAGCTCTGCATCTTTACCTTTAAATATCTTTGCAATACCGTAAACAGAAGAAAACTCTCATAAATAATAAGAATCATGTTTACAACTGAGTGAAAGAATCCGCAAAGACACAAAACAAACTAACTAGCTAACATAAAATTGGACAAACAACACCAATATTAAATTGGATGAACTAACAAATAAACAAATTAACAAAGCTAACAGCTAGTACATGATGAGGGAGCGGATCGATTGACCCCATCGAGCAGAACTCTTTGCTGCCGCCTCTTCAACCTACGACTCCTTCATCTCGTCTGACAAGAAGATGAAAACTGGATAGCAAAAATAAAGAGAAAACTCTACTAGTGAAATTGATTATTAAAAGAAATAGTAAGTAAATTAAGGATAGATGACCAAATTCAGCTAGAAAACTAGCCAGATTTAATTAATTAGGCCAAGGATAAAGAGACTTCTTTTAGAGAGAGGGGGTGAGGAAGGCTGATAATGACTAGGGTTTTCTTCAAGTCAACTTAATTCAATTTTATTTTTATATCTTTTTGTCTAGAAACAATTTTATTTCTAAGCCAATATGTAGGTATAATAATCCGTTGAAAATAAAAATTTTTATAAAGTTATCAAATTTTTATTAAATTTTTTTAATACCTTAAAAATAAAAATTCTTAAAATGTTAATATGATCAACAAAATTCTCTAAAACCATTCTTTTTATCAATAAAGTTGCTTCGCCACTGTTAAAAAAATTATTACACCTAAATAATATTAATTTTCAAATGAAATTGGTTCTTGGTAAAAAATGATATGAAAATAAAAATAACTCATTTTAAATTAAGTTGAATTAAGTTAAAAGGAAATGGGTATTAAACTTTAACGCATTTTTCAGGTTATTAAGAACTAGAAAACGCCTCCTTTTGAGTTTCCATTTTCATAATTGCTTTTTTTGTTTCGCGTCGAGCTCGTTTTCTCTCCTCATTCTCTCCCTATATTTCGCTGCTTGCCCGCCGCTCCACCTTCTCTCATCCAGATCTAGTCATAGCATCTCTAAGTTAGATTTAGCTCACACTACGATCTGCCACACCCATTGCTCCAGCCACCGTCGTTTCCTTTGCTTGATTTTGCAATTTTTCCTTTTTTTTTTTTTTGAAGATGATAGATTCAGGAACGTATTGTATTAAAGTGCACAGATTTTCTTTAAATTTCCACTAAGGAACTGAATATTGATAATTTAGGATTTCTATAAAACCATTTTGAATTTATTTTTTAAACAACTAAACATATTTTCTAAAAAACATTTTTAAAAACTTCATATAGAAAATAAAAATAAAACATGAAAAATGAAAAGGAAAAATGCTATCTACATCCAAATGTCACCGTAAGATGTATGTTTAATGGAGTTATTGTTAAATTTCGAGTTCAGATTATGTTCAAATTTGGACATAACAATTTTTTACTATGTTTGGGTTAAAACTTAATTGGGTTTGAGTCAATACCAAAAGAGCAAAGTCAAATCATGTTATTCGGGTTTAACACCAAATTTGGGTTAACATATCGGTTGGGGTTCATTTTTGCCATCCATATGTGCCCCACTATTTTTTCTAACCATCAATTAATGTTGATTGATTTATTTTTTGACAGAGACAAAGACGTTAGTGCTCGTTCATACTGTTGCCGGATTGACTAACTTCCAATTTTTCTATGATCACCCAATGCCTTTGACACGTTACTCTACGTGCCAGTTTCTCTCTTAAGGTGTTGATGCTTGATCAATGTTTCTCCGAGATTGCCTATGAATCACAATTTGTAAAATTGAATTAAATTGTTAGATTTACTAAAGTATTCTAAAATGTATGAAAAAATACAACTGTGTTATAAATATTAAAATTTAACAAATTTAAGTAATTTTATGAAAATAGAAAATGATTATTAAAGCACACCTAAATTTGAAATTTTAACCAAATTGATAAGTAACAACTATTGAATTGAAATCTAATATTTAAGTTTAATGGAAGGAGTTTGAAACAAAGATAATTAAAAACTGAAATGAGTATCAAATTTATGAATATATATAACATTTTAAATACAATCATTTTAAGTCATTTTTTTTTATCAATAATCACTTATAACCATAATTAGTTATAATATCAACTGCACAAAAGTATATATACAAACATAAGGTTTTCATTTCATAAGTAATACTCCCTCAATCCTAGAAATGTTGAAACGTTTTTCCCAACATGTATATTTAGGCAAGTTCAATTTTTACAGTTTTGGACAATTTTACCCTACTATTTCCATCACTTTCACGCTCACACAATGATGCAACCATCCAAACCTGCCACAAGAGAAGATTCTCCATTGTCTAGGCCCATCGCTCGTCACAGTCCAGACTGTCCAAATCTAGTTCATGAATCTCCCGCTATGATTCTCCGCAAATCATTCGTCACTGAGAAGCTCCATACCATACAAGACTGCTAAAAAAAGGCAAATATCCAACGATCTTTTCTGATGGCCTTCCATTGGAAAATCTAATTAACTTTCCAACGTGAGACCACTAGAAATTGGGGCATTGCTAAATTACGTGTTAGAATCAAAAATTTTCAATGGCCAACTGTTGAAATATCAGCTGTTGATAATTTCCAACGGCCTAATCTCGTACGGTTATTTGTAACGGTTGAACAATTTTCCAATGGTTGAAACCGTTGGAAAATTCTAACGGCTTAAGTCGTTGGAATTATGTTGATGGCTAAGCAGATGAAAATTTTCAACGGTTTATATATTTTGGATGTTTTATATATTACTAAAATTATATTTTATATTAGGGAAAAGTACCAAAAAGTGACTATACTTTTGGCCCTGGACAAATTTGATCACCAGCTTTTAAATGGTGCTAAATGCATTGCCAAAGTTTAAAGTTGGGCCCAACTTCATGATTGAGCTGTTAGTTTTTGATGACATGTTAATGGAGAGGCGAGTTGGCGATTGATGGTGTGTTAACTAAGACATTTAAGCTGCTCTATTAGTCTCCAATTTGACTTAAATGCTTCATATTGACTACCAATCATTCATTTGTTGAATTTAGGTACATAATCCTCTCAAAATGCTTACATCAGATCCGCTGCCACCCTTAATCACCGACCCGACATCATTGCCACCCTTAATCACCCAACCCTGACACCGTTGCCACCCTCAATCGGACCTACACCCTTAAGCAAACCTACACATTCACCGCCTTAAATCATTCACACACCACCTCCAACTGAATATATCCTGAACCCAAAGCCAAGAAAGCGCGTTGATGAGCGACAGACGAGGGAATTGAAGAAATCTCGCAGGAAAATTGTCCTTTAATTATCACAAAATCTTCTCTTGACAGAATATTCTAATATTTAATGGAATCTTTCCACCGTCAGTTACATCGATAACCTATTTGGCCCCATTTCAAAACATTGATAATTGATTTGGCACCAAATATTGCCTTTAGTGATGCATTTGGCACCACTTAAAAGAATGGTGACCAAATGTGTCCATGGCAAAAAGTACAGTCACTTTTTTGGTACTTTACCCTTTACATTATTACAAAAATATGTTTGCTAAAACTACATTTTGTATTCACAAAAACTCAAAATCACAAAATTACAAAATGAAAAAAATTAAAAAATTACAAAATTACAAAAATCACAAAATTACAGAAATCGCATAAATCAAAAAAATTAAAAATATCACATAAACTACAAAAATCACAACAAAATCACAATTCAAAAATGGATCTACATAAAAATTAAAAAAACACAACAAAATCACAATTCAAAACTAGATCCGCAAAATTAAAAAACATAAATTACAAAAATCACAACAACATCACAGTTAAAAAACTAATCTAACTAATTCTTAACTAGATCTGCAAACACAGTGGGCTGAGGAGGTGAAGTGGATGGCGAGAAGTAGCAAACGGCAAATGACGAATGGCAAGGAATAGCAACAAACGGTGAGGAATGGCAAACAGAGAAAGCAGAATGGCGAGAAATAGTGAACAGCGAATGGGCGGTGAGGGCAAGAAGAATGGCAAATGGCGAATGGCAAAATGAGAAGTGGACAGTGATGAGACGGTGAAGAGTAAGACATGTGACATGAACAGGTGTGGATGGAGGACTAGTGAGGTGAATAGGTGTGGAGGGAGGGTTGTCCTGGATGGCTGTGAAAAGGACTGGTGATAAGAGGTGAGGACACGATAGTGGAAAGATGATAGGGAGCACGACGGAGAAGAGACAGATGAGAGGGAGAATAGGTAGATTAGAGAGAGAAGGTTAGTTGAGGGTATATATAGTTAGGGTTAGGTTGGGCTGGCTTAGCTTGGCATATATATATATATATATATTGTTATTATTATACATTATGTTCATATATATGTGTATGATATATGTATATCGTATATAAATATATAATATATTTTCTAAAATATGAATATAAATATATATAAATATAAATAAATATTATATAGATATATTATTATTATTATTATTATTATTATTATTATTATTATTATTATTATTATTATTATTATTATTTTCCAATGGCTTTCGCATTGGAAATTTCCAACAACCATACCATTGAAAAATTTGGTCTTCAAAATTTCCAATGCATGGCCGTTGGAATAAAGTTTATCTTTTTTCCAACTGCTCTTTGTGTTGGAAATTTCCAATGGTTAAGTCATTAAAACTTTGGACGTTTAAAAATGCATGTTTTTTAGTAGTGCGGGTCAGGCATAAAGGTTGATGATTTTAGGGGTCGATGGCCTGGTTGGAGTCACGGGAGCATATTCAGTTGGATCAAGAAAGAGCTTGTCTGACATCTTTTTTTAGGTGTCTCTGGCTTTCTAGTCTTGGAATGCCCAGGCGACAACAAAGTTGTCCCACCATGGCACTTCTTCTTTGTTACAGTCCACATGGCCAATTTGAACAAGATGACAATCTGTAATGCCCTCAAAATCCCGAGTAATTAAGTCTCGGATTATGAAGATAAAAAGGGCTCGGAAAATTTTTCTAAAATGGGAATTGACTCATTAAGCTCTAGAGACATTAAATTAAGTGAAGAATGGGTATATATGAGTGTTGGACACTCTTGAAAATAAACTTGGCTTAGGCCAAGAAAATTAGTGATGAAAATGGTGGAATTTAAAGTTGAGGGACTCAATTGCCCAAAATCAGAAATATGGAGGACTAAAGGGGGGATTAGGCCATTTTAATGGCCTAGGATACCTTGGCCAGCCATACTCCCCCATTTCCCATTAATTTATGTCATCTTCCACCACTTCCCAATATTTTAATCCACCTCCCATCCAAGTCATTACTTAGGATTCTACTTGTCTCCTACTTTTGACTATTTCTACCAACTTACCCCAAAATTTTTCCAATTAGTCTTATTTACTTTTAATCTTGTCTCTCACTCATTTCAAACAATTATTCACCTCATTTGGACTTGGTATAACCGGCCATCCCATGCAATTTCCATTCTCTCACATTCAAACACTCAAACAACTCACAAACTCTCTCATCTCTCTCCATTTTCGGCCATACTCTTTTCTCCAAGTTCCAACTCTTTCTTCTCCTTCTAAAATTCGTCCATGTCATATTATTGGCAGCCATGAAGTTCTACCAAGTTTTTTTTGGCATTCTTAAGCTTGTAAAGCCATCCAAAGCAAGAAATCAAGTGAGATATTGAAGAAAGATCATGTAGAAATTTCAGCCATGCTACCATTTTGAAGAAAATTCGGCCAAGTATGTTCTTGGCATTGTGAAGCTCTAAACCAAGTGCTCTTGGTACTTTTGAGCTTTTATGGTCATCCTAAGCAAGAAAAACAAGTAAAGGATGGATGAAAGGCAAGGGTATAAATTCGCCCAAGCCTTTATTTTGGAATTAGTGGTTTAAACCAAGTATTCTTGGTACTAAACAAGCTCTTATGGATGTTCTAGGAAAGAACCAAAAAGATGGATGTAAAATGAAAAAGTTTTGTAAGCTAAAGGATTCGGCCATGTTATTGTTTTGTATGTTTGTAAGTTAGCCAAGTGTTCTTGGCAATTATGGGTTCCTCGAGATATATGGAACTAAGATGAGAAGGAAGAATAAAGCATAAATTCAGCCAAGGATTCATTTTTGAATTCTTTAAGTTAAAACCAAGTGTTCTTGGTATATGTAAGTTTCTATGAACATATGAGCTTGAAGATTAAAAGAAATGTTGAGCCATAAATTTGGCCATGTGATTATGGAGAAATTGCATGAGCTCGAACACTTGTTCATGGTGTTCTTGGGCTCCTAAGTTAATTTGGGCCTAAGTGGCTCCTAAGTTCATTTGGGCCTATGTGGCTCCTACGTTCATTTGGGCCTAAATACAAGAAAGGCTAATTTGGGCCTAAGTACAAAGAAGGGCTAAATTGGGCCTTACCTCCTTAAGTTGAGGTTATGTAAGTTACACCAAGTATTCTTGGTAAATTATGGTTTTTAAGTTAATGAAAAGCAAGTAAATAACTTGGTAGTGTTTTGGGCTTTATAGGTCCATTAAGGAAAAGACAAGTTCTAACAAACAACAAAGCAAGGAAAGGCAAAGGAATTAAGCAACAAGAGGTTACAAAATTTATGGTAAGGATTTCCTATACTCACTTTGTTCCATGGCTTTGTGTGTGAGTATTCGGGGCCCTAGGTGATGGTCAAAGAACCATGTGATCCTAGGAGTTCTAAGAGGACTAAGTTGTGTTCATGAGTTCTGTGCAAGCATTACGGCTAGGAATTGGGTTTGGCCAACTCGATTCCCAAGCTAATAAGCTCGGTATGGTATAAAATAAAGGTCGACCGAAATTATGTGTAATGGAATGTGTTCATGCTTGCTCTGCCCATCCAGAATGGTGTTAAGTGGTGTGTGTGTGTGTTTGTGTGCTTCTCTGTTTTGATGATGCATGCTAAACCCCGATTATGACTATTATGGTTATATGTATGTATCTTGTGTTTTCTTTGTCTTAGTGTTTTCTTTGCAGGACTATGAAATAATTGTCATTACGTTCTTGGCATAAGATAGGCTTTGGAAGCCATACGTTAGGCCTTGAAGGCCATAAGTTGGCTTTGGAAGCCATAAGAAATACCTCACCAAGTTAGGCATTTGATGCCACCGGATTCCTTATTGAGTTTTATAACTCACCCGCCATTCTTTACTTTTGTAGGAAAAAGGAGCTATAGAAAAGTATTAAGGTCAAGAGTAATATATACTCTTTTGGATGGTAAAGGTTTGTGCATGTGTTGCGCAATATTCTAAGTGTCTTATGTGATATGGATTGCTCGTGAATCAAGCTAATGTTGTGGACTTCCTTTTGCAGGCCTATGGAAATTTGTGGGAACAAGGTCTATTAAGGTGGAATGTGTTCTATGGAATTATGCGTTATTTGCCATGTATCATGCTTTTGGATAACCTGGCTATGTTTTTAGTGAATATGTTCACTTTCAGTTTAACACCATTTTTTATGACTTGTAAATATGAACTCAAGGACCATGGAATGTTTTGGTATGCTTGGTGATTTTTACCATGTGCTTGGCATGTGCGAAGAATGATATGCAAATATGGAAGTTAAGTTGTTTATGTTCAAATGTGAATGAGCTCACATGTTAAGTACCAACATAATTGCATGTTCATAAAGTTTTGTTTAATAATGAAGCATGCTTGTTTTTAAGACATATAAGAGTATGCATGACATGAGTCCATAAACAAGTTTTCAAAATATGGATATGGTGTTTTGGTTTCCATGCATGTACTTGGCTAAGTACGATAAAGATCATGAAATGGACACTAAAATCCCACATAAGTACTATCTTGTTTCTGAGAGCATCCTAGCTTCACCTTTGTTAAATAAGAACTTAACGAGCTTGTACTGGTAAGTATCCTGTGGTTGTGCCATAAGTTTTAATAAGGGATAATGAAAGCCCCTTCTGTGTAAATAAATTTTCGCTGCGTATTTTAAATAATAGGGCCCGAATGGACTAGGGGCAGTTCAGGGCATGACACAATCCTTAGACTATCTATACACAAGCTTGTCAGGCAAACAATTCTTGGAATCATCGATCTCAATTATATATCTTCCCTTGAAGTAGGATTACAGAAACCTACCTATCAGTTGAAGTAATTACATAAGTAACCAGAGTTGTGAGGCTTTTGGGATCAGAGAGGAAGAGATTTCAAGAGAGAAGAGAGGTGCATGCGAAAGATGATGAGGAAGGCTAACTAAGGAGATGAGGGAGAGAAAAGATGTTGCATGTTTGAGATAATGGAGGTAAAATAGAAATTGAGCATACAAGAGTTACTAAAAAAGAAACATTTCATTCTTTTTTAGATAGCACAAAAAGAAAAATATTGTATTCTTTTAGGGATAAAGGGAGTAAGTGTTTAGCAAAATAATTTAAGTTTATCGCTTTTATCCATCTAGCAATAATTGACTACTAAGTATCTAATTTGATCTAAAATTAATTAACGAGTTCAATTAAACATAAAAGCTTATTTTTTTCATCCAATAGTGTGAAATTGTAAAATCCTTAAAATTATAAACATTTTAGGAGTTGAAACAAGATTTTATAAGATTCTACTCAATATAAGATTTTACCTTGAATTGCATCATTTTTTCTTCTTTTGTGTAAAATTGTAATATTCTAATATTTGAATCGGATTTTTGACAGCCTTGACTGATTTACCTATAAATATACTTTTATCACTGTTGTATCACTTGTAGAATGAAAGGTTGGGCTTTTATAATAAGGATTGATTCCCCATCCTAAAGTAACGATCATGCGAAGCATAAAATGATTGAAAACATGATATACCATTATAAAACCTTTTTATTTTTTAAGAGATTAAGCAAGTGCAAAAATGAGCACATATATATCACAACCATTTGATCAAGCTGGACTACATGCATCTATATGTAATATGAGGATTTGCACACATATTAGAGCAGCAAAACATGAAATGACAAAACAATTGTTCACAAGAAGCAATAACAATTCCATAACTAATTTCCCCTGCAATGTTTAAACCAAGGGTGCATTCTTCTGATGAACATAGGTTGCGCAAAGGTCGAGTGCCTTAAGTTTTGTCAAACTTGCTAGTGAAGATGGAATCTCGCCGCCGAGAAAGTTGTTGGATAGATTGAGCAGGAGAAGTCCACTTAGCCATCCGACTGATTTCAGAATCCTTCATTCAAATCTATTATAGGAAAATATCAATGCCAGCAAATTCCTCTAGGATATTTCGGTAATCTAGTCATATACCTTTATTGACCAATGTGATTGAGTACATGTAACTATTGTAGAAGAAATTAGTACTGCTTGTACCAATGTCATAAGGATGTTGAGTTCAAGATGACTCATAATTTAACATGGTTTACCCAATCACCCATCTCACACAGTAAAATTAAAACACCATCAATCAAGTATAGATAATTTAACATGATTTATCTCTTAACTAACTTATATCCATAGATGAGAGAAATCCACTCGGACAAAATATAAAGATTACGATAGACGTATGTCCTTAGCATTCACACTGACCTATAAATTCCCTAAACACTATTGATAACTCCAATATCTTATTTCTACACAATTACAAAATATGATAACCATAAAAGTTTTCTTGTACTAGCTCTCTCCAACCTCCAGACCTCTCCGCTTTCCTAAAACCCTCATATCTTACCTTTTCACCATATTCGCTTTCCTCTCATACTCAAAATCCTAACACAACAAGACTTTTTATAGATTTTACAAAAACCTAAATCATATCAAAATAATAAAACCAAACCCCAAACAAATAAGAAAACTAAGACCAAATCCTAAATAAACTAAAGTTTTTAAACATTTTGAAATTGAGCCAACAAACCCAACATCATTTTCGATTTCGGAATATAAAATTGCAAATCGTAGCTATCTCAATTGGAAATACTAGATGCTTTTGCTAATTTGACAAGACAATTCTTTTTACTCATATTCAAATCTCATCACTTTTATAAGTAAACGTCTAGAAAAGTTTGGAATTTCCCATCTCACATAGAAGAAATCTCAACATTAAACAAAAGTAAGAATATGAACATCTTTCTCTTTTACATGGGAAAATCTCTTTTTCCCTTAAAGTTAAAAGGAATACATTTCTTAGCCATAATGTGTTGAAGCCAAACCCATAAGTTAATATTGTTCAAAGAACAAAAAATGTAACAAAACTTCTACAATTCCCCAAAAAAGAACACAAGCGATAACATTGTATTTAGGAAAAAGAGAAAACATAAGGAATGAAGAAAATAGGTTACTGCCAAGAAAAACAAGTGGCCCTTCACTTGGCAACCATCCTAGCTATGAAATCCTCATGGCGAATCTTTTATCTGAGCCAACATCAATCTTGCAAATCCATTCATCAAACTCGGACGGCTCTAGCTTTTCTCTGATACTCATCAAAATGTGTTTGAGCTTTAAGATGGCCACACAGCCCATACCCTTTTTCGTCAATCACCTTGAAGGCCTTGAGGAGCTAGTGATCAAAAGGCTTGACATATATGTGCTTGCTTATGAAATCCAAAAACCTAGAAAGTCAAATGGCACAGTGAGCTTTTCATCAGCAACTATGGACTTCAAATGAGCCTAGTTTGGATTCGCCCCGAAAGAGTGCACTAAGATCCCTAGCTCCAATGGCATGATCTTCAATTTGCTGTTGGTGCCAAATTATGTTTTATTGGGAAAAATCACTACTTAAGTCTTTCCCCTTTCATTTGCTGTTCATTTTCATTCTCTTGTAACCAAAAGTAACATTTTTGTCACCGATGTCACACATGTAACTACACTAGCCAAGTTTCCATCTGTCAATCGGTAAAAGATATTGCTTTTCAAAATTTAAGGGTTAAGTTAATCCGAGTTAAAGTTTAAAGGGTAAAGTGTCTAAGTAAACAAAGTTTGAGGGGAAAGGGGATTTTAGGCCTTTTGTCATTCATATTTGCCCCACAATTGGATTTAATATTATCATTATCTTTATTTTATTATCATTATTGCTATATTATTATTATTATTACTATTATTATTATTACCATCATCAAAAGAAGTGTGGATGATTTATTTTAGGACAGAGACAAAAACCTCAATGTTTGCTCATATTGTTATTGTCTAGTTAACTGACTTCCAATTTTTCTATGATAACCGAATGCTTTTGACACGTTACTCTACACATCAGTTGCTATCTTAAGGTGTTGATGCATGGTGTATGTTTCTTGCTATTGTTTGTTGGGGCCATTTATGTTTCAAACTAAAAAGTCGACTAAATTAAAAGTAAATTTATCAAAGTTGTTATTTACTTAAATTTATTTTTATTTTTTAATTATAAATTGGAAAATTGAATTGAATTGTAAATTTTTACTAGAACATTTTGAAAAATAAAGAAAAGATATAGCTACATCATAAACCTTAAAATTTTAAAAATATAATTTATTTTATCAAAATAGTAATGATTATTAAATCACACAAAAATTTAAAATTTTAACCAAATTGGTGACAACTATTGATATGTAAGAATAAATTTGAAGTCTAACATTTAGGTTTAATGAAAAGAGTTTGAAGTAATTAAAAAGTGAAATGAGTGTTAAATTTATGAATACTAATAAGGGCTTTAGATATAATATCATTTTAAGTCATTTCTTACCAATAATCACTTATAACCATAATCACATATAACATCAATTGCACAAAAGTATATCTACAAACATAAGGTTTTCAACCATAAGTAATAAGTGATTAGTGTAATAATATAAGTTCATCACTTCTATTCATATTGCAATGATTGACTACTAGGCGTCTAATTTGATCTCATATTAAGTAAGTTCAATTAGACAAAAAAGACTATTTTTTCATCCAATAGTATGAAGCCATTAAGTCCTTAAGATTCCAAAAATATTAAGAGTTCGGGTCAGGATTTTACAAGATTCTACTCAAATAAGATTTTACCTTGAATTGAATCACTTTTTCTTGTAATAAATCGTAAAATCATAAGATTCTAATATTTGAATCAAAATTGCAACAACCTTGGTTAAAATTGATTTACCCTATAATTATACTCCTGTTACCGTTGTATGACTTTTAGAATGAGAGGTCGAGCTTTTATAATAAGGATTGATTTTCCGTTGTAAAATTACTCATGTTATAGCATATCTAGAATGATCAAAAGCATGATACACTATCATAAAACCTTTCTACATTTTAAGAGATTAAGCAAGTGTAGAAATGGATACATATATATCATGGCCATTTGATCAAACTGGAGTACAAGCATCTACATGTAATATGAGTATGAGCATCTGCACAAATATTAGAGTAGTGGAGCATGAAACAACAAACAAGTTCACTAAAAGTGATAAAAGTTCCACAATTAGTTTCCCCTCAAGTGTTTAAACCAACGGTGCATTCTTCTGGTGAACGTAGGCTGTGTAAAGAGAAGACCAAGCAGGAATCCTATTCCATATCCCATCACCACACCTTCCCAGGCTATAACTTCACCACCTTCTCCTGAGTCCTCACCACTTGTTGGTAAAGGTGGAGGGTTAGCCTCTTGATCCTTGCAGTGTTTTGTCAGTGTACTTCCGCACAATCCTGGATTTCCATCGAAGGAGCTGTTTGGAAACGTCTCAAACTGTTTACCTTTGGGTATCTGCCCCGTGAGTTGGTTGTAAGACACATTAAAGACTTCCAGGAAATTGAGTTGTGTCAACTGTGGAGGGATTTGTCCCATCAGCTTGTTCTGAGAAAGGTCGAGTGCCTCAAGTTTTGTCAGATTTGCTAGTGAAGATGGAATCTCACCACTGAGAAAGTTGTTGGATAGATTGAGCAGGAGAAGTCCGCTTAGCCATCCAACTGATTCCGGAATCCTTCCTTCAAATCTATTGCAAGAAAGATCAATGCCAGCAAAAGCCTCTGGGATATTTCGGTAATCTAGTCTTATGCCTTTATTTTGCAGCGTGATTGAGTACCTGTAGTAATTTAAAATTGAAATAAGATTTGTATAATCCCAATAGTCCCTTGCCTGTAGGTATGTCCAGTGCTCAGCATAATCGTCAACTTTCATCGCAGCCCAACTTTTGAAGTACATTGTTGACAGACCACCACTGAGGTTGTTGCTAGATAGATCGACTATGCGCAACTTTGGAAAGGTAGAATTGTATTCTTGATTCTTTATTCCTCCGTAGAGTTTGTTAGAGCTCAAAATGAGAATCTTGAGTTCAGGAAGGCTCCCTAACCATGATGGAAAACTATCTTTGATCTCGTTCCCACCAAGGTCTAGCAACTCCAACATCTTGCACTCGATTAAAGATCTCGGTACTTTTCCCTGAAGTTTATTTTGCCCAAGAGCAATGAGTTTTACTATGCTTCCGCTTCTCCATCCTTGTGGTATGGGACCATGAAAGTTGTTCCCCTGCAAATTCAATATTTCCAAGGCTTTGCTGGAGTTGGCTAAACACTCCGGGATGACGCCACTAAAGTTATTATGAGACAAATCAAGAACTCGAAGAGAGTTCCAATTGCAAAATTGTTGTGGAATTTGTCCGTCAAATGAATTGTCTGAAACAGAATAATCCATCATAGAAAATGACAATGGAACTGGAATGGAGCCTCGTAGGAGGTTGGAACTAAGATTAAGGAAAGCCAACTTGGGGTGATGAAGAACAATTTGAGCTTCAGGGTAGTTTGACACTAGATTGTTCTGACAGAGATCTAGATAGAAGAGCGTTTTGTCGCTAACTTCCCATATCCATTTGGGTATTTTGCCATGAATGTTGTTCCCAGAAAGGTCAAGAACTTCCAGCTGATCTTGGCCTTTCAAGAAATTTGGAAATTTTGTGAGACTGCAATGAGCCAAAAGCAGCATGTTCAAGCTCGGGGCATCATTATGGCTAGTATCATCTTCTGTAAGTACTGATAAGTTATGACCACTCAAACCCAATCTTTTCAAGTGCTTGAGCTCATGGAATTTGTCAAGTTCAACGCCTTTCAGTTGATTGTACTCGGCAAAGAAGGTTTCAAGATTCTTGAGCCTTGAAATTGAGATTGGGATTCCTCCTTGCAACATGTTATGACTAACATCTAGGTTAGCCAATTGTGTCAAGTTTGTAATCCAAGATGGAAAGGGACCAGAAAATGAGTTGGAACTTAGCTGCAAAGTGTGGAGCTGAGTAAGATTTTGGAGTGAGTTTGGAATTATCCCCCAAAAACTGGAAAATTGAGCAACGAATAGTTGCAGGGAGTCAAGATTCCCAAGGGAGGCAGGTATTTTACCATAGAAAAGTGTGTTGCCGACAGCCAATTCTTTAAGTGGCATGGAAGAGTGAAATTCAGGCAAACAACCAGTCAACGATGGATTATTCTCTAAATAAAGAACTTGAAGATTTGGTAGTCGGAAAACAAACTCTGGGAACTGACCACGCAACCCACAGTACGAGAGTTTGAGATGCCTAAGTTTAGAAAAATTTGCCAGAATGTGAGGAACATCTGAATCAATTTTGACACCAGAAAGCCTCAAGTATTGTAAGTTGGTCCAGTTTTGAATCAACCTCTCAAGGCCTCTAGGCCTTTCAATCTGCAGGAAACTTTCACCAATGTTACTACGATAATGGTTTGAAAGGTCAAGGGTAGCTAACTTGGAAAGCTTAGCAATCTCAGGTGGAATTTTCCCAGAAAAGTAGGACGTAGAGAGATTAAGATACACCAACCTTGAAAAGCTTCCCAGTTCCTGCGGAATGGAAGAATAATTGAAATTGTTGAGTGCGAGATTGAGCTTTTGAAGGTGAACCAAGTTAAAGAGGGTACTATTGGAATCAATAGAACCATGAAGACCACTACTACTAAGGTCGAGACCAATGATATGACCAGTTCCAAGATCACATTCGACACCATCCCAGGAACAACAATCGACACCATGAGAATCCCACTTCTGGGTCTTCGGATACGCAAAGCCCATGGTAGTGTTGTCGATGATGAAGTTGTCTTTGAATTGAAGCAAGGCATGGCGCTCAGTTTTCAGGCAAAGTGGATGGAGATGGGAAGAACTGATGAGAATAAGTTCAAGAAGGAAACCAACGCTCATCAAGTATGCTGAAAGTTGGGCCATTTTGTATACAGTATCGTGTTTGCTTTTGTTTTTTGTGGGTAGTGTTCTGCAACCTGGCGGTGGGCATATTTATAATGGTAGGGCTCTGAGAAATGAATTTGCTGGTTCTTATTTTTCTCATATTATTTTTCCCATATTTTTAGGACATCCCTTAGATTTCTTGATGACAAAAAAATCTGAGTTGATCGCATGGAGCCACTGTAGTTACATTTTTAGTAGTCATGTACTTCAAAGTCAAACTGTAGTTACAGTTTTACCATGCTTCCGCCTCTCCATCCTTGTAGTATGGGACCATGAAAGTTGTTCCCCTGCAAATTCAATATTTCCAAGGCTTTGCTGGAGTTGGCTAAACACTCTGGGATGATGCCACTAAAGTTATTATGTGACAAATCAAGAATTTGAAGAGAGCTCCAATTGCAAAAGTGTTGGGGAATTTGTCCGTCAAATAAATTGTCTGAAACAGAATATTTAATCATAGAAAATGACAATGGAACTAGGATTGGGCCTCGTAAGAGGTTGGAGCTAAGATCAAGGAAAGCCAAAGTGGGATGATGAAGAACAGTTTGAGCTTCAGGGAAATTTTGTTGCCTGAAGAGAGTTTTGTTGCTAACTTCCCATATCCATTTGGATATTTCACCATGAATGTTGTTCCCAGAAAGGTCAAGAGCTTCCAACTGATCTTGGTCTTTCAGGAAATTTGGAAATATTGTGAGGTTGCAATCAGCCAAAAAAAAACATTTTCAAGCTTGGTGCATCATTATGGCTAGTATCATCTTCTGTAAGCACTGATAAGTTATTACCACTCAAACCCAATATTTCCAAGTGCTTTAGCTCAAGGAACGTGTCAAGCTCAACGCCTTTCAGTTGATTGTACAGGGGAGAGAAGGTTACAAGAGGCTTGAGCCTTGAAATTGAGCTTGGGATTCGTCCTTGCAACATGTTATGACTAACATCTAGGGTAGCCAATTGTGTCAAGTTTGTAATCCAAGATGGAAAGTGACCAGAAAATGAGTTGGAATTTAGGTAAAAAGTGTGGAGCTGAGTGAGATTTTGGAGTGAGTTTGGAATTATTCCCCAAAAATTACAAGTGTCAGCTTCAAATAGTTGCAAGGAATCAAGATTCCCAAGGGAGGACGGTATTTTACCATAGAAAAGTGTCTTGCCGACAGGCAATTCTTTAAGCGGCACAGAAGACTGAAATTCAGGCGAACAACCTGTCAATGATGGATTATTCTGTACATAAAGAACTTGAAGATTTGGTAGTCGGAAAACAAATTCTGGAAATTGACCACGCAACCCGCAGAACGAGAGTTTGAGATGCCTGAGTTTAGAAAAATTTGCCAGAATATGAGGAACATCTGAATCAATTTTGACACCAGAAAGTCTCAAGTATTGTAAGTTGGTGCAGTTTTGAATCAACCTCTCAAGGCCTCTAGGCCTTTCAATCTGCGAGAAACTTTCCCAATTGCCGTGGAATGGATTAAGATGATGGTTTGAAAGGTCAAGGGTAGATAACTTGGAAAGCTTAGGCGGTGTTTGGATGTGAAATTTTTTTTTATTTTTGTTTTTCAAATTTTCTTTAGTAGAAGTTTGAGTGCATAGCTAGATTTAAGAATGTAGAAAATCTTGTTTTCTAAATTTTGAAAAACTCATGTTATAAAATAGAAAACATTGTTTTAGATGTTTTCCATTTTAACACATGAGTTTTTTAAAGTTTAGAAAACAAAGTTTTTCACATCCTTGAAACATGTCATACACTCAAACCTTCATTAAAGAAAATTTAGAAAAGAGAAATGGGAAAATTTTCTACAACTAAACGCCACCTTAACAATCTCGGACAGAATTTTCCCAGAAAAGGACCGAGAGAGATTAAGATACACCAACCTTGAAAAGTTTCCCAATTGCCGTGGAATGGAAGAAAAATTGAAATTGTTGAGTGCGAGATTGAGCTTTTGAAGGTGAACCAGGTTAAAGAGTGTTGGGAACCCGAACGAGTTTCACGCTATTAAATTAGCGTACACCAGGATCAGATTACAGAAATAATCACATGGGTACCTTATTTTTGAAATTCCACAAATGCAGAATTCTCCAAGTTTTACACGCTCGAATTCCTTCTCCACCAGTTGCACTATATGAGTGTTTGTGCTATTATTGTTAATGGACTAATTATGTCTCTTTCTTTATCAACAATGTACAACCACTCCTTTTATAGTCAAAAGTGCAATAACTTCTCTCAGGAGCTAAAGTACAACTTCTTTTAGAAGTCAAGTACAATAACTTCTCTCATAAGCTAAAGTATAACTTCTTTTAGAAGTCAAGTACATAACTTCTCTTAGAAGCTAAAGTACAGCTTCTTTTAGAAGTTAAACCGAGTAGAGTTCAGAATGTGGCATGGGACCCTTGGGATCTTTTAATCCTGTCAAATTAGTCCCCAACTAATTTATTGTTTACAAGTTAGTACAACATTTTGTACAACCTTGTAAAATCTCCTAGGATTTCAGAGACAATTCACAAGTACCCATTTTATTCTATTCTGTTCACTGTCCAATATTGTTGCACATAATCCGGACTAGACCTACCACATCCAAAACGTGGTACTGTCAATACGGAATTAAATATGTGCACGTCTCTTCAAGTTTATTCGGACTTTAAACGATTTAGAAAAACATTTATAAAATCTATATATACCATATATATAATTTTATATATAGAAAATAATATTTCCAAAACAATATTTTTTCTAAATCGACCACGTGGATTTCTTAATATGAAAAACCAAGAGACATACTCCACAATATTCACTCTTATTTCAAGAGCAGTGAATTCTATATTGAATAATCATGAACTTAACATGTTACATTTATGTAATCCAACATGTCCAAGTATATCCTTTATTAGGCATCATTGGTTGACATATCAAAATCACATAATGTAACATTTAAATTCATTTTATTCTCAAGTCTACGGAACAAATAACATTTACTCTTTCTCAACAGTTGAAGGTCTAAGAGTAATTGATTTGGTCCTGTTCAAATATTTATCTCCATAAATATCCACATACACATTAGGAATCAATATTCTAGTGATTGAGACAAATCACTCTATCTCATATAGTAATGTCATAGTGCAATCTTTTATGAGTAATCAACCCATGTATATACTCATAGATTGTGAACACATTTTAAAGAACTTTAAAGATGAATCAAGTCTCATGTGGCATGATCTCCATCATCCATCAATCCATATATAATATAGTTCTTATGGGTTTATCACAGTATGAGATAACAAAGTTTAAGTTGGCTTTGATGAGCACAACAAATCTTTCAATCTCCCACTTACGATTCAAAGCCAATCAGCAACTATTCTAAGACCCATTTCCTTTACATGTTTCTCAAAAACATTTTGAGACAATGGTTTAGTCAGTGGATCTGCCACGTTCTCCGCTGAAGCAATCTTTATGATGCTTACATCTCCTCTGTTGACAATTTCTCTTATCAAGTGAAATTTCCTCTGTACGTACTTCATGCGTTGATGAGCATGGGGCTCTTTGACTTGAGCAACAGCCCTAGTGTTATCACAATACAGAGTAATTGGAGATTCTATGTTTGGAACAACTCCAAGTTCCTAATGAACTTCTTGATCCAAACAGCCTCTTTTGCTGCTTCAGAAGCGGCAATGTATTCGGCCTCAGTTGTAGAGTCAGCCACAGTACTTTGCTTGAAGCTCCTCCAGCTGAAGACCCCACCATTTAGTCCATAAATGAAACCAGAATTCGATTTACCATCATCTGGATCAGATTGGAAGTCAGAATCAACATATCCTTTTACTTCCAATGAACCACCACCATAGACTAAGCAATGATGCTTTGTCCTGTTAAGATCAAATATGCTTAACAGCGGCCCAATGACCTACCCCAGGGTTGGATTGGTACCTACTTACAACACTCACTGCTTGTGCTATATCGGGCCTAGTACACAACATTGCATATATGATGCTGCCAACAGCAAAAGCATAAGGGCAACGTTTCATTTTATCCAATTCCTCATCAGTCTTAGGAGACATCTTTTCGGAAAGGATGATTCCATGACGAGAAGGCACGAAGCCTTTCTTGGAATCTTGCATGTTGTACTTAGCCACGATCTTATCAATGTAAGTAGATTCAGATAACCCCAACAATCTTCGGCTTCTATCTCTATAGAGCTTAAGACCAAGGACATCTGATGCCTCACCCAAATCCTTCATATAAAAATGAGTAGACAACCATAGCTTCACTGCTGATAACATTTCTACATCATTCCTAATGAGTAAAATATCATCAACATATAGGACAAGGAATGTGATAGCACTCCCTTGTGTTTTTTTATAGACACAAGCTTCATTCGGATTTTGTGTGTTGACACCCAATTTCATCCGACCATCAAAACATCAAAAATTAAAAAAAAATTAATTAATTATAAAAAATATATTATTTTAGGGGCATTTTTTTTGTTTTATAGTATGTGTGTTTAAAAAAAATTAATTAAAAAAAATAATTAACTAATTAATTAAAAATTAAAAAAAATATATTATTAGTTCAAAAAAATAGGCCACCTGCTCCTCAACTCTCCTATCTCTCTCTCGGCTCAATTATCTCACCAACTCTCACCTGCTCTCTTGACTTCTCTCCCCCTTACCTCGGAGACAACTCTCACCTCTCTGACAAAAACAGAACACTCTCATCTCTCTCTCACCTGCTCTCATAGACTAGGCAACTTCTCTCGGGCCCCTCTCCTTCTCCTCGCTTCCCCTGCCGACACTCTCCCCCATTCCCAGACGCCACCATCACCCCTCTCGCCAAACCTCTCGCCATTTCTCTTGTTCTCCGCCTCTCGCCTCCTCGTACTTAGCCGTCGCCCGCTGTCGTTCGCCTCCTAATTCACCGCCTCTTCCCCTTCTCGTTCTCCGCCTCTCGTGCTCCTCCTTCTCCGCCCTCGCCATCTCTCGTTCTCGGTTTTACGTCTCTCGTGGTCCTTGTTCTCCGCCCTCGCCGTCTTTCGTTCTCCACGCTCGCCGTCCTTGTTGTCCTCCTCTCGGCCATTTCGTTGTCCGACTCTCGCCCTCTCTCGTTCTCTACCTCTCCGATTCTCGCCCATTGCTCAGCAAATTCCAACCATCCGCCGTCCCGTCTCGCCGTCGCCGACGCCATNTCTCCGCCGCGTCGCCGCCGCCTCCTTCCTCCATCTTCGCCACAGCCTGAAGTTGAAGACGAAAAAAAAAAAAACCGGCGCGTCTGTTGTTTTGACCCAGTCAAATTTTTTTGCTAAAATTCTAATTTCAGTCCCTAGTTCTCTTTGTTTTATCCATCTAAGTCACTAACTTTTCTTTATGTTGCAGATCAGTCGCTGACAGCAAATTTATTTCTTTGTTTTCCTTTTGTTTCTTTCTTTCTTTGATTGTTTAGCCATGTATTAGATTTAACCATTAAATTCACATAAGGATGTAACTCAGGATATTTATTTATTTATTTTATTTTATCTCTTTCTTTCTCTTTTATTTCCTTTTAAGTTTCCTTAGAATAGTTTTATCTTATTTTTATTTTTGATTTACATAATGCATCTTAAAATTTGATAACACACAAAAGAATTATTTGTTACGCTAGGTAATTTAAATTCTTAGAGATTAGAAAGAGATTAAATTAAGGTAAATTACAAGATATTTAGTAGATATTCAAAGGTTCGTTCTCCATGATTTGATGAAATCTCATAACGATCATTCGTTCAAATCCTATTGGTCTGATAAGACTTACGAACTAAAATAAGATGTTCCTTTCAGATTCTTGGTGGATTTAATAAACTCCCGAGATTTCAAGGACGTCTAGATTCACATCCGGCTGATCAGATAAGTTCTATGGTTTGGATAATTTATTTAAAAATATTTCAAAAACAATGAAGAAAAAAAAAACAGAAGATGAATTACGATAATCTTAAGTTTCTAAAAAAAAGTAATAATAATCACCGTGCCATTCGACAAGTCCAGTACCGGTCGCCAAACAATCGTTCATTGTCGCTCGACATCAAATCGGGGAAAAAATTCGTTTGCGGACCCACAGCTCGATTAAAAATCAATTCAAATCTCGGTACAAATCCTCTCTAATCCTCCAACTTTTCTATTTCATTTATACAAGCAATTAACTTTTCTTATTTTTACAGATGGGTCATTAACAAGTTTCTTTTGTTGTTATGCCTACCTTCTTTTTCCTTTCTTGTACTTTATTTATGGAAGGTTATACCTCCTATTTTTAAGTGGATGGCTAAATGCCTCGCTTTTCTTTATTTATTTACTTTTATACAATTATTTACTTTACGCACTTTTATTTATTTATTTTTCCATGGAAAGTTATACCTCCTACCTTTTTATGTGGATGGCTAACCGCCCCACTTTTCTTTATTTGTTTACTTTCATGCAATTATTTACTTTGCGCACTTTTATTTATTTATTTTTCCATGAAAAGTTATACCTCCTACCTTTTTTATGTGGATAGCTAAACGCCCCACTTTTCTTTATTTATTTACTTTCATGCGATTATTTATTTTACGCACTTTTATTTATTTATTTTTCTATGGAAGGTTATACCTTGTACTTTTTTATGTGGATGGCTAAACGCCCAACTTTTCTTTATTTATTTACTTTTATGCAATTATTTACTTTATGTACTTTTATTTATTTATTTTTCCATGGAAAGTTATACCTCCTACTTTTTTTATGTGGATGGCTAAACGCCCCACTTTTTCTTTATTTATTTACTTGTATGCCATTATTTACTTTACGCATTTTTTTTTATGAAAGGTTATACCTCTTATTTTTATGTGGATGGCTAAACGCCCCTATTTTCTTTATCTATTTATTTTTATGCACTTTATTTATTTACTTTCTGCACTTTATTTATTTCTTTGTTTATTTACTTTCTGCACTTTACTTACTTCTTTATTTACTTATTTTTCTGCACTTTATTCATTTACTTTCTGCACTTTATTTATTTCTTTGTTTATTTACTTTCTACACTTTACTTACTTCTTTATTTACTTATTTTTCTGCACTTTATTTTTACGTGGAAGGTTAAACACCTCACGTTATTTATTTATCTTTTATTTCTACAATTTATTTTTCTTTTATGTGGATGACTAACTTTATTTTATTTATAATTTTTATCATTACAACAAATGCCCCCCATCTGTTATTGTTTTCATCTTTTTAAACATTAATTGGAGTATTAAGACACTTTTTTTGTTTCCTTTAAATAAAAAAGTTAATCTTTTTATTTCTTTTATCAAAAAAATAAAATAATAATAAAATAATAATAAAATAATATTAAGATCATTAAAAAATCCATATTTAGATAATTCGTCAGAATTGATGATATGAATTAATTAAAAATAATTAATAAATTTAAAAATTAAATTTCATTAAATTCCATATCCAAGTGGTCCGATAGGATCCGTGATTTTGGAAAATATTTTTTAATTAAAAAAGAATAATAATTAAATTCATTAAAATCCATATTCGGATAAGTCGGCAGAATTTATGATATGGATTAGAAATTTATTAAAAAATTAAATTTTATTAAATTCTGTATCCAAGTGATTCGATAAAATCTATGGTTCGGAAATGTTAAACTTATTATAAAATTATTATAAAAAAAATCAAGCATCAAGATTTAAAATTCCATATCTGGCTGATCTGATAAGATTCATGGTTTGGAATTAAATTAAATAAAATTCATTAAAATTATTCTCAACCAAAGGTTAGATCAAGAAATAAATAATTAGAAAAAGATAAAAACTGAACCTCATGGTACCAATTTCCGGGCGTTTTAATAGAGTTATTTTAACGTAACTGACTCACGATCTTAGAATCTTTCACAGACCATTACAGGTATCCAATCGACCTAGGTAAACGGATTGTTGCGACTCCATGAATTTTCACGTTGCTACATTGTGAGAAGCCAAATTGTTTGACTGTCTCATCAAAACGGATGTTCCAACTTCTAGAAGTCTGTTTAAGTCCATAAATAAACCTATTCAGCTTACATACTAACTGTTCCTCCCCACTAGATACAAATCCTGCAGATTGGTTCATATAGATATCTTCATCAAGATGCCCATTCAAGAAGGCAGTTTTCACATCCATCTGTCATATCTCGTAGTCATAGTATGCAGCTACGGCTAACAGAATTCTGATGGATTTAAGCATGACCACTGGCGAAAAGGTTTCCTCATAATCAATTCCTTCCTTTTGATTATACCTCTTTGCCACTAATCTTGCTTTAAAGGTTTCCACCTTTCCATCAGGTCCCTGTTTTCTCTTATAAATCCATTTACAACCAATAGTCTTAATATTGATTGGTGGATCTATGAGAGTCTAGACCTGATTCTTATGCATAGAATCCATTTCTGAATTCATAACATCAATCCATCTATCCCTATCAACATCCTTCATTGCCTCTTCATATGTTCTAGGATCTTGTTCACAATCTTCTGAAATCATCATGAATGATTCATTCAAAAGTGTCAACTTTTGAGGCGGACAAATGATCCTTGAACTTTTTCGAATAGGCACTAAAGGAATATTAACTTGAGTACTATCATCAGAAGCAGTACTATCAGATGTTTTAGTTAACTCTTGTAAGATAATCCCATTATCTTTCCTAGAGTCAACCACAAAATCTTCTTCCAAGAAGACCGCATCTCTACTAATGAACACCTTTTATTCATTTGGATTATAAAAATAATAACCTATAGTGTCTTTTGGGTATCCTACAAATAGGCATCTTTCTGTTCTAGATTCCAACTTTGTAAATTTTTGCTTCCTGACTTGTGCAGGACAGCCCCAAAATTTTAAGTGCCTCACACTCGGTCTTTTGTTAGTCCATAACTCGTATGGAGTTTTTGGGACCGATTTAGTTGGAACTCTATTCAACAGGTAGACAGCGGTCTCTATCGTATATCCCCAAAAAGACACTGGTAGATCGGTCATGTTTATCATTGAGCACACCATATCCAATAAGGTACAATTTCTTCTCTCAGAAAACACCATTGAGTTGTGGTGTTCCCGGTGGTGTCAATTGTGAGAGAATTCCATTATCTTTAAGATAACCTCTGAACTTACGAAAAGGTACTCGCCTCCTCTATCGGAGCGAAGGCACTTGATACTTCTACCTTTTTGTTTCTCAACCTCATTTCGAAATTCTTTGAACTTTTCAAAGGCTTCCGATTTATGTTGTAACAGGTAGATGTACCCGTATACAGAATAGTCATCAGTGAAAGTGATGAAATAATAGATACCAACTTTTCCCATGTGGTTCATAGGTCCACATACATCAGTATGTATGAGATCTAATACATTTGAGCTTCTTTCACCTTTTCCAGAAAAAAAGTAATCTAGTCATCTTTCCCTGAACGTAAGATTCACAGGTTGGATAAGTTTCTAATGTCAAGAAACTTAAAGGACCATCCTTAACCAACCTTTTGATTCTTTTGGCATTAATATGACCAAGTCTTAAATGCCAAAGATAATTGGGAACTATCTCTTCCCTTTTTCTCTTTGTTAAACCATTCCCATCATATAGTTCAGATTCAACATTCATATTGCTTTCATGAAAGCTATGCAAGAAATAAAGACCATCATTTTTTAAACCACTTGCCACAAATTTGTTATGAAATCTAATCGTAAAGTTATTACGAAATAGGAATGAATATCCCATATCATCCAATTTCGAAATGAAAATCAAATTTCTCCTGACTTGCGGCACATAAAGACAATCTTTTAAATAAAGAGTGGTTCCATCTAAAAGAACTAATTTAAAAGTTCCTAAAGAGATGGTTGCAACTCTTGCATCTGATCCCATCAATAATGAGATCTTTCCTTCACTCAGCCCTCTTGTTTCCTGGAACCCCTGCCATGTGTTAAACACATGAGTGGTTGGCCCGGAATCAAGACACCAAGAATTCGTAATTCCATGCATTAAGTTTGTCTCAATGATAAAGACAGAAGACTTACCATCTGATGGCTTCTTGTTCACTATAGCAATGTAATGTTTACAATTACGCTTCCAGTGACCTTTCTTTCCACAGAAATGACATTCATCTCTGGACTTGTCCTTCCCCTTCTTTTTAGGCTCATTCCTAACTTGAAGAAGGTTCTTGCCCTTGTTCTTTTTTTTGTTCTTGCGCCTGGTCATGGAGGACTGTCCTTTCATGACCTTGATAGGCTTATCCTTCTTAAGCAACTCTTCCGCCCTTTGCAACATATTGTGCAGTTCAGGAAGTGTCACTATCTTGTCATTCATATGGAAGTTCAAAACAAAGTTATTGAATGACTTAGGCAACGAGCACAAGATAATGTCTATCTTGGTCGTGTGATCCATCTCAGCGCCAAGGGAATCCAACACATTGATATACCCAATCATAGTCATCACATGATCATGAACAGGTGTTCCCTCAACCATTTTGGTGGACATAAGCCCTTGCATGGCATTCATCCTAGCAGAACGATTCTGCATCTCAAACATCTCTTTTAGGCTATTCATAATTTGCTTAGCAGTTGGCATCTTTTCATACTATTGTTGGAGCCTATTCTCGAGAGATGCCAAGATATAGCACTTAGCCAAGGAATCATGCTCATGCCAAACATCATATGCTTTCTTTTCCTCTGTATGATCATCATCAAGAGGGGGAAGTTCAGGTGGCAACTCGTTCAAAACATGTGCCAACTTCCCTATAGCGAGCGCAATGTCAAGGTTTCTCTTCCAATCACAATAGTTTGCCCCATTGAGGCGGTTCTCTTCCAGATTCTTAGCAAATTGAGGACTAATGTTGTTCATGATTCTATAAAAGAACACACAAACAAAATACATAAGGCATAGAGGAGAAAATCAATATTTTCTTTAAATGTATCATATACAAGAAAGTACTAATTGCATTCAAAGTCACCCTCATGACCATAACATATCATATATGAGCAATTAGAAAACAAGAACTTCATTTAATTGTAAGACTACTCCTTTTGGAATTAATCTAACAATAACGAAGCAAATATCATACCATATTTATCTTATAACATTTATAAGATTCTTGCTTTTAATTTTGGCTTCTAAAGACAATATACCCGCTATCCATTTTAGATCGGCATCCCTTTAGTCAAGTGTACACCCATTGTCTAGATGCATTATATTGCTGTGAGAAACCAAATCATTTTAATTAAGTCCCCACTTGGCTATAACACATCCATTATCACCATAAAGTAAATCAATAAGCACAAATTATCATCAACTTAGTCATCTCCTTTTGGTATCAAACTAAGCCAACAATATCCATACTCATTATTTACGACAATGGAAAGCCTTTAGAAAATTAATCTTCTAAAGATATAATTTTCTATCTCTCACACTTGATATTAAATACTGAGGAAATTTATTTTGTATTTTGAACAATTCAAAACACAAATTAATTTTTAAAATTTTCACCATAACTGTAAAATATATTGCAACATTTGCACAAGCATGCATAATAATTCTCAACAATTAATTCAAGCAATTATCATGCATTCATCCATATTTGCAAAATTTCAATAAATGAAATAATCATGCAAATAAGCTCCCACTGAATAAAGCATCCAATTATTCAGAAATAAATCATTCCAGAAAAATAAATATTCAAAATATTTAATTTTTGAAATTAATAAATAAATAGGGAACTTGAATTAAATAAGGTAAACCATTTCACTTAAAAAAAATATGCATTTGGGCCATGCAAACGAAATTAAAAAAATGGCCCATTTGGGCCTTTTTCTACAGGCCCGAAAAATGCCCCCTTTTTTTTTAAGGTTTGGTTTGCTGGACTTTCTCCAGCCCAAAATTCTTTTTCAAAAGGTCTGCTAGGCTTAGCCCAGCTATTGGGCCTCCCAGCTGCGCGGCCCACTTGCCCCTTCTCTCCCTCTTCGCGTCACACCATCACAGGCAGCAGGAGCTTCGCCTGCAGCAGCTACAGCAGCCACCAATCGCCGTCGACCTGAGCGGCGCTGCCTCCCAAGCGACCGGCGACCCATGCGGCGTCGTCCTACGGACCGGCAGCCGCCATTTCAGCCCCGTAAAGTCGCGACAGTCGCGATTGTTTTCTAAAATTTCCAGCAACGCTATCACCGTCAAATGGCAACAAAATTATATGGGTTTTGCTCCTCAAAGGCCGATGATCACAATGGAATAATTCCTTTTGATCAATTTCGCACACACAACACTTAATTTCGAAAATTAATGTTAGGTTCTTGAACTTTTCATAAACCCAGATTCGAAACGAATCAAAATTCAAACCAGTTGAAGCGA
>KK900979.1:0-10762 GCA_000696445.1 Aquilaria agallochum
AAAATGCTAAGTAATTAGGCCACACTTGCTAGCATTTCTAGTACATGTACATTAGTTAATTACCTAATCAACAAGTAGACCGAATGTATTCTCAATAGCCCATCAAGCAAATAAGGTCATTTGGGAAATTTTAACCATCACTTAGCCACTCTAAACACTTGAACCATGGTAATTCACCAAGCAAAATCAAGTTTTAGTGAACCCTACCTCAAATGCTTTCGGCCAAGACACCAACTTTAAATGTCCAAGTGTTCTCCATGTATAACCGGCCATGTAACTAGCATAAAAACTAGTTAGTTTAACTAGTTAACTAGTGAATAGTTCTTTAGTGGTAGACAAGACTTGACTAGTAATCATTGTTGTCCACCAAATTTGGTCTAGTCTTGTACTAGTCACCCATAAATCTTGCATGGCCGAAATCTCCATCTCAAAACTGATAGTTTTAATTGTACCACTCATCTAAGTGTACAATTTGGTCCCCTTTCTCTGTTTTTTGCCTGTTTTTCCCATAGTCTAGTCTTTATGTGCAGTTAAGTCCTGAAAGTTCCCAGTTTTGCACATAGATCACTGTACTAGTTCCTATAGTTCTCACATCATTCTTCTTTGTTTTGTTCATGCTTCTTGGCCTAAGCCAAGCACTTAGGAGGTGAGCCTAACACTTAGCATCAAAGTCACCAAGGTATTAAGCTTATTACAATTAAACCCCCATCTTTGGTAACTTAGTGATTCTTGGTTAAATTCTTGTTTATTCTTCAAGTTTGGGTGAAGGTTGAAAGTTAAGTTATAAAAACTCATTTTAACTACTTGGGACTCGTCTCGGCTATTCAGGATGCAAAATTACCATTTTTCCCCCGAACCTCATTTAATGCTTTATCTTTCTCGAAAATTAGTAAACTTTGCTAAACTTTTCTATTCTTGCTATGTAAACTTGAATTAAGGTTCTAAACTTAATTTAGAATGCTTTACCTTCCTCAAAGATGCTTTCCACTAGAAAGGCCATAACATTCACGCCCTTGAACACTACAAGGACAAACATACTCATGACCATGGAAAGACAAGGAACCTCTATCCAGCGTCTGAAGGCCATGACCTCAAAAAAAAAAAAGAACATGAAGAAGTTCTGTCAGTTCTACCGAGACCACGGGCACAATATCGAGGATTGCTTCCAGCTGAGAAAGTAAATTGAATCTTTGATCAATCAGGGGCAACTCTGGTGCTACTTGCGCATGCCATTGCCCAAAGGTAGAATGGAAGAAGAAAGGAAAGGAGAAGATGATGACTTCGACTTCGACCGACGTCATAACCAAAGTCCCAAAAAGCATGCACCACCTCCAGCAGAAGTGATCCAAACAATCACCACTGGGATACCCTCGGCCGAGAGGAACAGGAAAGTTCAAGAAATATCGATGATGGAGTTTAGAAACCGAGCGAACAAGCTTGTTTAGAAAGATGGGTCCACCATGAAGTTCCCTCATGATGACCCCCTCCTAATCATGGCAAGGATAGAGAGCTGGGATGTCAAAAGAGTGCTCATCAATGATGGTTCCAATGCCGACGTTTTGTTCTCCCACCTATTGCCGAACTTGGTCATCTCCAAGGGTGATCTTAAACTCATTACCTCCCTCACCTTTGGCATAGGTCCATCCGAACTCCCTATACTCGAGTGGATAGCCTCTCGGCGCATAAGAACAACTTTGTTAAAACTAAAGTCCAATGGTTAACGGAGGCAGGCATAATAAGGGAAGTCAAGTACCCCGAATCATGAAGCAATGTAGTTGTTGCGACACAGGAGGGGAGCAATAAACTTCGAACGTGTATTGACGTTCGAAACATAAATGATGCCTGCCAGAAGGACTCTTACCCTCTGCCACCTATAGACCAATTGGTAGACTCTACTATTGAATATAGTCCACTTAGCTTCCTCGACACCTTCAACGGGTATCACCAAATTTAGATGAATCCCGAAGATGAGGAAAAAACCGCCTTCATAACCGAGGTCGGTACCTACTGCTACGTGAGAATGCCCTTTGGTCTTAAAAACGTCGGAGCAATGTACCAAAGAATGATGAACAATGTATTCAGCTCCTAAACTAGGAGAAATGTAGAGGTATATGTAGATGATATGATAGCCAAGAGCAAACAGCCGGGCAGTCATATCGTAGAGTTGGAGGGAACATTCAACCAACTTCAAAAATTTGAGATCCATCTTCACCCCGAGAAATGTGTGTTCGAGCTAAGGGCTGGCAAATTCCTCAGGTTTATGGTATCTGAGAGAGGTAGCAATGCCAACCCAAAAAAGGTTAAGCCCCTACTAGGATTCTGAACTCCCACGATGACCAAGGATGTGCAAAGGCTTACTGGGAGAATCACGGCCCTTAGCATATTCATCTCTAGATACGGGGACCGGTGCTGACCATTCTTTAAAGTGCTTACCAAAGTAGTAAAAAATGAAGGTAACTTTGGTTCCAAGGAACACCCTCGGAATGAAGATTGTCAGAAGGCTTAGGAGGAGCTCAAAAGCTACCTAACCCGTCTGCTGGCACTCCGGCAGCCGCGGGAAGGAAAACCCCTCATCCTCTACCTTGCTATGACCGGAAAGGAAGTAAGTTCAGTGCTTGTAAAGGAAGTGGGAGGAAAACAATGGCCAGTATACTATGCGAGTAAGTCCCTGCATGTTGCCGAAGTTAGGTAGCTTCTTCTACGGAAGGCCATCTATGCCTTAGTACTGGCAAGTAAAAGGTTGTGACCTTACTTCCAAGGGCACCCTATCATTGTTCAAAGAAACCTACCTCTTCGGGATGTCATGAAGAAGGTAGACCATTCGGGAAGATTATCAAAGTGGTTCATCGAACTTAGTGAAGAGGACATCACCTATGAGCCAAGAAAGTCGATAAAAGCCCAAGCGCTAGCAGACTTCGTCGCTGAGGTACCTGAAACCAAAGGCAGTCTAGAAGACCTCAGAAAGGATGAGCCTGAGTGGACGTTATTCGTTGATGGTGCCTTAGGATCTGAACACTAGGGAGCTAGAGTAATCCTCTGTGGACCCAAAGGTATGAAAGCTATAAAGGCCATCAAATTTGGATTCAATGTCACCAACAATGTCGCCGAATATGAAGCCTTTATAGCAGGTTTGCGGTTGGGAAAAAGAGTAGGTGTGAGGAATTTGAAGGCCCAAGATGATTCTCAACTAGTGGTCCGACAGATGGCAGGGGACTACAATGCAAAGGATCCACACTTGGCAAAGTACCATGATCTCATGAAAAAGCTCATCAAGGAGTTCGGTATGGTACGTATAGAAAACGTCCCGCGATGAGATAATATGGAAGCAGATACTCTAGCCAAATCGAAGGAGTCCACCGAAGTGCCATATCAGCTGAGCATAGCGGTAATGTGCATGACAACCTCAGACAAAGGGTGGGAAGATCCTATCAAAAAATACCTTATAACCTCAGAGCTTCCCGAAGATCCTCTTGAGGTGGTGAAAGTGCGAAAGCGCTTAGGAAAATACTTCGTGATCGGAAAAGAGTTGTACCGATAAGGGTACGCAAGTCCGTTACAGAGGTGTGTCAGTGAAGAAGATATGGAGGCAGTCCTGAAAGAAGTCCATGTGGGGGCTTGTGGTTTTCACATAGGAACTGATGCCCTTGCTGGGGTACTACTCCGGCAAGGATATTTCTGGCTTACCTTAAGGAAAGATGTAAGGCAGTTTGTCCAGAAATGCAACAAATGCTAGAGAGACGCTTCCATCCAGAGACTATCTTCAAAAGCAATAACTTCAGCAAACTATCCTTACCCTTTTGCGGTCTGGGGCATTGACTTCATTAGGCCTCTCTTAACAGCTCTAGGAGGAGTGAAGTTCTGCGTAATCACGGTAGACTATTTTACCAGATGGATCGAGGTAGAGCCTTTAGCAGCAATATCGGTGAAGGACATGCAAAGAATTGTCTGGAAGAACATCATATGCAAATTTGGCGTACCAAGGGTGGTAGTAGCTGATAATGGTTCACAGTTTACCGATAAAGGTTTCCAGGAATTCGCTGCTGACCTCGGGATAAAATTGCGCTTTGCCCGGGTCACCCATCCTTAGAGCAATGGACAAGTTGAAGTGTCCAACAGAATGATAAAAATATGGCCCAAAAAAGAGTTTGAAGGAAGCAAAGGGAAAATTGCCCGGAGAACTTTCGAGTGTGATGTGGAGCTATCGAACAACTCCCAAAAAAGGCCCCAGGTGAGACACCTTTCTTACTTGTCTTGGACACAGAGGCCAATATCCCTGTTGAGGTCTTATAGCCATCGCTGAGGATACAGGTGTTCGACGAAGAAGGGAACAACCTTGGTTTGAGAACCAGGTTGGATATGATTGACGAGCATAGAAAGATGGCCAGGCTCAGAAGAAAAGCTTTTTAGCAGAGAGTAGCTGTTGGTTCAAACTTGTATGTCAAGTGCAAAGGAATCAAGAAAGGGGGCCTCATTCTCCGTAAGGCTAAATTCGAAGCCCATAGACCATTTCATCGAGTACTTCGGGCAAATTGGGTTAGACCTTATTTGGTGCTCGAGCAAGTTCGGCCAAGTGTCTACAAGCTCGGTGATACTGAAGGTGGAGAATTGAAAAATACATGGCATTTAGACTCTTTGAAAAAATTCTACACTTAGAAAAATTTTCAGGAGAGAAATGTGTGCAAAAGACGCCAAAGGTAGCAAACCGAATATGGTTGCTTCTGAAGGTACATAAGAAATATTGTACAATTTTTGTCAAGGGTAGTCAACCGAACATGGTTTGTGCCGAAGAAGGCAAACCAAACATGCTTGTTTCTGAACACGGTCATTGTCGATGGAGGAAAATCGAGCATGGTTGTTTCCAATGGTGTATGAGTGAAATTGTGCAATATTTAACCAAAGGTGAGTGACCAAACATGGTTGATGCCGAATGTGGCTAACCAAATGTGATTGGTCCTAAAAATACTTAAACATTTTTAGAAGCCAAGTCTTCCGAAGAATCTCGGCCGAAGATGGTTGTGAAACCTTTAAAAGAGACTAAAATTATAAGTCCTTAAAGGACAAAATGACTTATGTCTGAAGACAGTTAGATGCCCAATGTCAAAACTTGTCCGAAGTCATACCAATAGTGGACTTAGCCAAAATTTCCAGCAAGAAAGTTTCAATAAAATTTCATTACAAAACGTACAAGGAGTAGATTACAAAAAAAAAGAGAGAAGGCGAAGAAGGAGGAGTCTATTGCTTGTCCTGCCCATATTTGCGGACTCCAGGATCTTCTGTCTATTCGTCCTCAGCCTCATCCTCTTCACCCGCACCAACTTTGGTCACTGAAGGAAGGGGAATAGGAAGGTTGAGAAACTCTACCCTCGACCATTATGAAGATGGTCCTTTGGGAATGTCCAAAGCCACCAGGAAGGAAAAATTGAGATTGGGAAACTTGGACAAGACTTGATGGCAAGCAAGGAAAAAACCATCCAGATAAGAAGACTTAGTCACCTCATCAGACTTAGCCTTCACTGCCTTCAAGTCCTCCAGCTCTTTCTTGAGGACCTCGACCTCCTTCTCCAGCTTTTTCTTCTTCTTCTTCTTCTTCTTCTTCTTCTTCTTCTTCTTCTTCAGCTGATTGACCTTGGCTTGTAGTTCGACGTTGAGCACCAATGTCTTCATAAGGTCAGTGATGGCTTTCTCCTTCTCCTTTTGAAAAGCCTCATTCACCAATGCCAGCGATATCTCCCTCGTCCCGAGGGCCGACACCTTGAAGGAAAAATCCTCCATAAGTTCACCTTTGCTCTTCAGCACTTTTTGCCGAAGGTTGGCCAACTCCTATTTGGCAATTTGATTAAGCTCACCATACTTGACGATCGAGCTGGCAAAAAGTTCCTTGACCTTGGCCAAGCTTTCCTCCAACCGACTTTAGACCGAAGACTGCTTAGCTGCCTAAGCCCGAAGGTACCCATTAAACGCCAACAGCCGCAAAAGTGGAAGATTCTGAATAAGGGTCAAAAGGAAACAAAGGCTCAGAAGTTCTCTAAGTCCTAAAGGGTTAAAGTCTACCTGGGCAGCTTGTTCACTCATCCTCAGGGTGAGGACCTCCTCACTTGGGCACTCCTCTGTTAGGGGCTGAAAGGTGGCATTCGTCATAATGCCCTTCGACATCTGAGGCGCCATCTTCTAGCTATCCAGAGAGAATAAGTCTATGTCCTCCGTGAAAGTCCATAAGGGCTCCATCGGAACCTTATCCCCCGGGATTTTGGAGTCCCGACTGCCCTCTTTCGACAATGGTCCTCCACCCATGGAGCCTGCATTCCTTCACCTACAAAGTTATGGCGAAGTTCCATCAGAACGTGATCCCTTAGCCATTCATCTATAAGGTCTAAAATACCAAAAATTCCTAAACTCATAGAAGAATGGCTAAGGGACAAACCTGGGGAAAGTTCGACACCATCTCCCTCAGAGTCGCTAACATTGAAAACCTCAATATGAATACCTTTGCCCTTTCTTCTTCGGCGCTCTTGCAGTTCTTTGGCCGAAAGCTCCCTGACCAAAGTCCCCAACATCTCAGTAGCCGCGTTGGGACTCAAAGGGGTAGAACTGATGGCCGGTTTTAAAGGTTGGTCAGCACGAACGGGAGTTTGATCTAACAATTCCACTTCCCCTTCGGGCGGAGTTGGAAGGGAGTCCTCCTTAACTTTCTTCACCTTCGAGGATGAAGAGGGACCACCTGGGGCCTTTTTCCTCTTAGGCGCTGCCTTCTTCTTTTGCTGCTCCCCCTTCTCGGCCTGGCCAAGGAAAAGACTTTTATAAAAAGCAGCAAACTTGTCACCCATCTCTGCAAATAGAAGAACATCCGTGTAAGTACATAATGGTATAGATGGAAAAATCTGGAAGGAGCTTACTCTCTTGAAGTGCCGAGTATGTGAGTTTGCCCTGAAGAAGCTTCACCAACCATGCCTTCCTGCCATCAAATAAGGGCTTCGGCATACCCTTATCAGTAACATGTTCCTTGATTACTCTGAGCTCCCGAAGGACCTCTTCGGTCATGAAGCTCCATCTTATGGAAGGGGTATAGAGAACGCGGAGGGACGTCAGGATCCCAATCCACGATAGCCAGAATATGGCTGTCAAATTCGTCAAACTAGGACTCAAGCTCTGAGGTTAGTAGCTTCCTTGGATCCGCTACATCAATATCAAGAATCCTTGAAGTCCATTTGGTCGACACATGCTTCGATTGCTTAGCCACCTTCAGAAAGAAAAACTTCTTTTTCCACCCTCACCAATTGTCCTTCGTCCTAAAGGTGACGTATATTTCTTGCTCCCAGATCGCCGAGGAAGCAAGAAGTAGAACTCGACCTTTGGAACGGGGTGGAATTTGTAATATTGCTTGAAAAACATGAAGTGGGGCTCTATATAGAATACCCCACACATACAAAGAAAAGCATTGAAGTAGGAATAGGAGTTCGGGGGAAGTTGGTTCAAGGCTATGCCATGGAACTGGCAAAAGTTGCAAACCATCTTTGGAGGAGGATACCGAAGTCCGGCCATCAGCTGAGCCCTGAAGATGGTAACCTTATCCGAATGAGGAGCATAGCTAGGCATACCTAGACTAGGTAGCCTGGTGATAGAATAGGAAGGAAGGAAGAATTTAGCCAACCATTTTTCCACCTCCTCCAAAATGGCGTCGCTCGGATAGGAGTTGAGAGGAATCCAACTCTCAGGAATGGGATGAGCTTCTATTTAGTAAGAGGACATGTTCGGGACAGAGGAATCTAACCTCAAAAAGGTGAAGGAAAAAGAATGGGGACACACAGAAAAAAAAAACACATAAAAAAAAAACACCACCTAGTTCAGGTCGAAGACATGAAATTTGAAAAACACCACAAACTCACCAAAAAGCACTCCGCCACTAGGACAACTGCCAAAGAGGGAAAAAGACAAGAGGAAACTGGAGAGCAAAAGAGAGTGAAAGTTGAGAAGTATGGAAAATTTTGATGAATGAAGGGTTTATATAGACCGAAGGAGGCAAGTGAAGTGTCGCCATAATGACCCTTCACAGGCGAAGGGACGTAACTGATATAACAGACGCGACTGTTCACCAGTTACCTAATGTGAGAAACAAAGGCACGCCATCAGACAGTTGGCAAACCTATGCAAGCCTAGCCCGAAGTGACACGTCTACCTGGTCAGAAGATATGACGATTCACTGGAAAGCAACTAAAAACTCAGAGGGGGAATGCTTACCCCAGTCCAAAGATACTACTTTAGGAACATTGAAAGTTTGGTTAAAGACCCTACTTCGGCCAAATGAGGCATCTTAAACCAAAAAGGGTGCCCATTCCAAAAAAGGTGACCTCCGTCAGAATTTGGCTATGCTGACTCGGACGTCTGCCATCTCCAACAAAGATTTTCACATCACTTTCACAAAGGTTTAATGCCAAAGACAGAACTTCAGCTTCCCAAGGGGGGCATGTGATAGCCAAAGGGCTATTACCCTTAAAGAACTCCCAATTGGCTTGTTGAGCACCACCCTCGGTAAGTATGTGGGACCAACTTCGGATAAAGGGTGCCTTCACTATCGTCGAAGGAAACATTGCCTAATAGCCGAAGGGCGATGGCTCCCGAGATCTCCTGATTTGTTAGCCAGGAACCACCCTCAGTGAGAGGCTAGCCCCAACCTCGGGGAATCTTCACACACCACCCTCGGCAAGGTTACATGACCAACTTCGAGAAAAGGTGTCTTTCACCACCCTCAGATATACAAACCTACCAACCTCGAGAAAGTTAATCCACCATCCCCGATGAAGGAGAACTTTTCCCGTAGATAACCCACACTATCGAAGGGCCTTTCCCAACAGCTTTCGGGGAAAATCTTTACCCGAAGGGGTCCTACGGGATACGACAACAATGGTTAAGGAGCCTCTGACAGGGAGACCTCGTACATACCCTTGCCCTCTGGCCAGAACAGCCTATGGCCAGTTGGTGATGCCTACCTCCGAAGGTACGGATCGGATCTGACCAAACACGTGTCATGATCTGGGCCAGTTGTGACAAACCGCCTCCTTCCTCCACCCTTCTATAAATACTTAGGAGGGACCTTGGTAAGATCATAGAGGACATTCTTTACTATCTACTCTTTGGTCTTTTCTGCCACTCCCAGATACTAACTTGGGCATTGAAGGCTTCTCCCCCGGAAACGCATTCCGGGGACCTCCTGACCCTTGTTCTTCTAAGTGTTTCGATACTCCCCCATCGAAAGTCCTCTCTACGGGCCAACATGCCATTCAACGAGGATGTCACTGGGCATCAGCACTGAACTTTCCCCAGGTTTGTCCTTTAGCCATTCATCTATGAGTTTATGATATTTTGGTATTTTAGACCTTGTAGATGAATGGCTAAGGGATAATGTTATAACGGAACTTCGGCATGACTATGCAGATAAGCAAGCCTAGGCTTTGTGCTTGGCAAAGCATGTTTGGAAGGGGGCCCTTCAGGACTCAAAAATCCTGAAGAACAACGTCCTGAGGGAGCCCTTCTGGAGCTTCAAGGAGGACATGGGTCTGTTCTCTGAAGATAGTTAGAAGATGGTCCTTTAGATGGCAAGGGGCATTATGAGCAATGCCACCTTCCAAACACTGATGGAAAAGTGCCCCAACAAGGAGGTTCTTGCCTGTTAGATGATCGAGCATACTTCCCAAGTAAACCTAGCCCTTTAAGACTTAGAAAAAATGTTGATTTTCTGTTGCTTTTGACCCACATTCAGAATCCTCCATTTTGCAACTTTTGGCGAACGGTGGGTATTTTCGGGCTTGGGTAGCCAAACAGTCTTTTATCTAAAGTCAATCAGAGGAGAACTTGGCTAAGGCCAAGGAACTATTTGTGAGCTCGGTCGTTCTGTATGGTGAGCAGAATGATAGCCGAAGGCCTATTACCCTTGGAGGTCTCCCAAACTGGCCTGATGAGCACCACCCTCGGGAAACACGGATAACCAAGCTCGAGGAAAAGAGGGCCCTTACCACCCTCGGAGAGGGCTTAGCACCTACCTTGGGGGACACAAACTTCAGGAAGTGGTGTCTTTCGCCGCCCTTGGGTTTTGCGAACCTACCAACCTCGAAAGGTAACTCCCTATCCTCGGCAAGGGGAGAACGTCTCCAAAAGGTGCCCCGCTATGTCGAAGGACATTTCCTGATGGTCCTTGGTGGTGATATATAGCCAAAGCTAAAGTTGCCTCATACCCCGAAGGTGTCTCGTTCCCCAAAGGGGTCTTGCGAAGATACGACAAACACAGTTAAGGAGCCTCTGACAAAGAGACCTCACACACACCCCTGCCCTCTGGATAGAAAGGCCTACGGCCAGCTGGAGATACCTATCTCCAAAGGTATGGATCACATCTAACCGAACACATGTCATGATCTGAAAGGGCTATGTCAAACGGCCTCCCCCCTTTTGCCCTCCTATAAATACTTAGGAAGGACCTTGGTAAGAAAAAGACAGATAACTCTCACTATTTGCCTACAATCTGTTCCTTACAACTACTACTCTCATAAATACTGGCTTGAGCATCGAAGACTCTTCCCCCAGAAACACATTATGGGGAGCTCCTAACCCTTGTTCTTCTGAGTGTTTCAGGCATCTTTATATCAGAAGTCTCTCCTTCAGGCCAACATGTCAGACGATGAGGATGTCGCCGGGCATCATTTTTCGCCGTCTGTGATACGACCGCCCGTGCCCCTGCCCAGGAAGCCTTGTGAGAGCTGGTCTCACAGTGGAT
>KK900979.1:21590-46601 GCA_000696445.1 Aquilaria agallochum
GTCTTCAACTTCAAGCTGAAATTCAAACTTGATGCAGCCATGATTTCTCAAAATGCAAAGCATGAAAGTTGTATATCTATTTCTTATCTTTGAAATAACACCTGAACCACACCAAATGGATATCTGAAGCCAAAGATATGACAAAAATACCACAACTGCTTCTGAACCAGCGATAACTCGGATATCGCAACTTTGCAGCTGAATTGGACCTCCTTAACGTGAAAACTGGGTTTTATGTTCTTCATATGATCTGTATCTCTAGATGTTAGATTTCCAATGAATCAAGAATACTTAATTCGGATCTGTTTAGCTCAGGATATGATTTTTCCACCAGAACATCGCCAATCTGTCAACATCTGAGCTTGAAGTGCACTAGTGAGCTCCTTAGCCTTCTTTCCTGTCAATGGTCCACTAGTTATCTTCAATGGATCCTTGCCATCCTTGGTTGTGCCTTCTTTGATCGTATCACTGCAGGACCTCTTTGATGTAGACTAGATGAACAATGTTTCACCTTGTGACCTCATGGCTATGGCTCGGCTAGGCTGACAAGGGTTCTAAACCTCTCACCTGAGCTAATGGTAGCTAATTATGCTCATTTGCAACATAGTTTCCTTGCTTGTTGCATAAGCAACCTTAAAACTCTACAAAACGCAAGAAAACTCTTATATTTTGTGGGACTTTTGGAAGTCTCAGAGTACCCCTGGAATCCTTAGACCCCTAGGCACGCTAAGAACCCCCTTAGGTCTCACTTGGATCAAGCCAGCAAAATATGAAAATTTTGACATTTTTGTCCGTGGCAACGCGTCGCCAACTATGGCAATGCGTCGCCATAGTTAGGGACGTTCGGTGACAAATTTATGGATTGGCGATGCGTTGCTAGGGTCGACTTGTAATTGGCGACGCATCGCTAGGGTCGACCTGTAATTGGCGACGCGTCGCCAATCTGCAAAAACGCAGAATTTGGTGCATTTTGCTGCTATGAACTTTGGACGATTCCTACACATACCAAACTTGCATGGAATGCCTCCAAATTTCATACACACATAGAAACTGTTGCATAGAACATAACCAACTATCAGAAGCTAAGCTATGATGTCTTGTAACTTCAATCCAATCCTCCTAATTCCTCTAGTCCACCACAATTCAACCAAAACTTTTAACTAATGCCATAGTTAAAACTACACGAATTCTTCAAGCAAACTCAAGCTAATGGCATCAAATGAACTTGAAAACACATCTACCTTACCTCAGCTTGAAGTAACAAGTAATAATCAATCCCCTTTCTGATCAATCAAGCTCGCCAAAGTTATAGACAAGTTCCAATCAAAAACCATGGCACCAAACATCAAAACTTCACTCTCTAACCAAAACCCAAGCTTCAAACTAACAAAAAAACATGAATTCAATTAAGAACATGTTTCTTACCTCATTCAAAAATAGGGGAAGTGGGAAAACGCCCTTCCAAGCTTTAAAATTAGGGTTTCAAGCTTGAAATTGGCTTATCCTAGCTTGTATACTTTGATAACCTCTTATTTCACCAAGAATTTCTTGATTCCCAGGAGAATTGAATGGAGAAATGAAAGTGGAGAGAATGAACATGAAAATGTGGCAGCCACCGTCACTTTTCCCTTCTTAAACCTTCCCTTAACACACAAGCTATCAAAGTATTAAGCTTAATACAATTCAGCCGCTATCTTTGTAACTTAGTGATTCTTGATTAAATTCTTGTTTATTCTTTATGTCTGAGTTAAGGTTGACAGCTAAATTATAAAAATTCATTTTAAAACACTTGGGACTCATCCCAGCTATTCAGGATGTGAAATTATCATTTTGCCCCTAAACTTCGTTCAGTCATTTATTTTTCACAGAACTTAGTGAACTTTGCTAAACTTCTCTAGTCTTGCTATATGAACTTAACTTAAGGTTCTAAACTTAATTTAAAACACTTTACCTTCCTCAATTTCACTTCCCTCTAGAAGGGCCATAACAGTCTATGGGCAATCCCTCTTAAGTTGCTATTGTTGAGACTCGGCGTTCTAAGGACAAGGGAGTCCCGAAGTCCCAATCCGTGCCGTAAGCTCCAACATTGACTGATCATCCTACAGTAGAGACTTCTTTGCTTGAGGATGAACATCCTCTAACGGTTACGATGAGCTTTCTGTGAGACTTTCAGCACTCTGTTGTGGCTGAAATGACCCAACAGCTTAACCAGAGGTGGTCATAACCACCTCTCAGGGGAAGGGCGCCTTCTCCTAGCACCCGGCAAAAGGGGAGGCCAAAGTTACCTCGCCAGAGCTTCGGAAGTGGGGGCTCTCACGATGAGTCTTCAACGAAGAACGTGCCCTCCAGAGGACATCAAGCGGAAGAAACAGTGTCAATGGAACCTAGGACTTCCCGCTGATGAAGTCCATCCCCGTACGGGAGGTTCTAGTCCCCACGCCGATGAAGTTACTCTCTAAAAAGGAGAGGCTGCTTTCCATTGCTGGTGACCACCAGACAGCGAGCGGAAGACAGTCCTACCATCCTCATGGAGAAGATCGTAGAGAGGTTGGAAAAGGTAGAAAGACAGATCTCCCGAAAGCCTGCTTGGTCGAGGTTGTCGAGACATTCACTAGAGAAAAGTCACCCTTCATCTGTACAGTGGTAGAGGCACCTATGCTTAGCGACTTCTGAGTACCGCACTTGGAAACATATGATGGATGTAGTTACCCCCAAGCTCACTTGATGAAGTATAGGCGCAGTATGGTGTTGCATGGGGCTGATGATGCCACCCTCTGTAAATGCTTCGAAATCACCCTTTCAGGGCCCGTAACTGCGTGGTATAACTCCCTGGCTCCAGGAACCATAATGTGTTTCAAGGAGTTGTCCACCGCATTCACCTAGCAGTTCATCAAAAGTAGACTGACATCGAAGATGCCCGTCCAAATGTTTGACATAGCCTAGAAGAATGGGGAGACCTTTTGGGACTATGTTGAGAGGTTCAACTGAGAAGCGCTGAGTGTGCCCAACTTCTGCCACAAAATCTGCATCCTTGCCATGAACAGGGGACTTTAGAGAGATTCAGAACTTTTCTACGAGTTCTTTAAAGATCCCCCTGATACCCTCGGTGAATTCTACCAAAGGGCAGAACAGCACATGATGGCCGAATAACTACGGATAGGAGGGCTGAAGTCTAATCACAATCATCCCAAGGGTCAGGCTCACCAACCTCGGTATCTGACCAAGGGTGAGGGCAGACCTTGGAAGTAAAGAGGGAAGAGGCAGGTGTTGTTCACTCCCTTGAACACCACAAGGACAAACATACTGATGGCTATGAAGAGGCAAGGGACTACTATCCAACGTCCAAAGGCCATGACCTCAGAGAATAAGAAGAACATGAAGAAGTTTTGCCAATTTCATCGAGACCATGGGCACAACACCGAGGACTACTTCCGCTGAGAAAGTACATTGAATCTCTTATCAAACAAGGCCAACTACGGCGATACCTGCGAATACCATCCCGCAAAGGAAGAATGGAAGAAGAAATGAAAGGGGAAAATGAGGACTACGATTCTGACAGACATCGGAACCGAAGTCCCAGAAAGCATCCACCACCTTCGGTAGGAGTAATCTAGACAATCACTACTGGGATACCCTCATCCGAGAGAAAAAGGAAAGTCCAGGAAATCTCAATGATGGAGTTCGGAAACCCAGTGAACAAGCTTGTTCGGAAATATGGGTTTATCGTGAAGTTCCCTCATGATGACGCCCTCCTAATCATGGTAAGGATAGGGAGTTGGGACATCAAAAGAGTGCTCATTGATGATGGTTCCAATGTCGATGTTCTGTTCTCCCACCTGTTGCCAAACTTGGGTATCTCCAAGGGTGATTTCAAAACTGTTACTTCCCCTACGTTCGGTGTAGGTCCCTCCAAACTCCCTATGCTCGGGTGGATTGATCTACCCTTGATGCTAAGGGGAACTTCAATTCAGGACAAGAAAGAGCTCTTTGGCTCCACAATGACAAGGTTCATTGTCGTAGATGCCCCTTTTTCATACAATGCCATCCTCCAAAGGCAGACATAAGGAAATCTCCACATTCATCCAGATGTGAAATACCTAACAGTCACCTTCGGCATGAAGGAAGGGGACGCAGAGATATTCATTGGTTAAGCTGAGGTTAGGAAAGTCTTCGTGAAGGCAAGACAAAGTCTAATGAAAGTTCATGCACAGACTTCGGAAGAAAATAACATATTCACTGAAGAGGCAACAGGAGAAGGAGTAGGTGACTTCGAAAAAATAGAAAGAGAGGATGTAGAACTTGTCCCAGGATGCAGTACTCGAGTTGGGAAACAACTGGCCAAAGGTGACAAGCAAAAAGCTGTATCTTTTTTATTAATGAACAAAGATCTGTTTGCCTACTCTCCAAAGGACATTCCTGGGGTAGACCCTCAGATAATTCAACACGGCCTTAAAGTGCACCCAGAGGTGAAACCTATTTGACAAAAAAAGCGCATCCTCTTAGTGCATAAGAACAACTTTGTCAAAGCTGAAGTCCAACGGTTAATGGAGGCAAGCATAATAAGAGAGGTCAGGTACCCCAAATGGCTTAGCAATGTTGTCATTGCCAAAAGGGAAGGGAGTGATAAACTCTGAATGTTCATCGACTTCCGAAACATAAACGATGCCTGTCCCAAGGATTCATATCCTCTCCCACCAATAGATCAATTGGTGAACTCAACCGCCGAATAAGGTCTGCTTAGCTTCCTCGACGCCTTCAGTGGATACCACCAAATTTTGATGGATCTAGAAGACGAAGAGAAGACTGCCTTCATCACCGAAGTCAGGACCTACTGCTACAATAGAATGCCCTTCGACATTAAGAATGTAGGGGCCACATACCAAAGGCCGATGAACAGAGTGTTCAACTCCCAAATTGGGAGAAATATGGAAGTATATATCGACGATATGATAGTTAAGAGCAAACTGCCTAGTAGTCATATCCTAGACTTAAAGGAAACATTCCACCGACTTCGGGAATTCGAAATTCGTCTTAACCCTGAGAAGTGCGTTCTTGAATACTCATAAGTGTATTGTTATTAAGGGTTTAGATCATCATTATACACTTTGAGTATGATTAATTTCTATATTCTGAGCACTTTTCCACCAGGTTAATATTCACACATTTTTACTATTCATACGCATTTTTACTATTCACCTATCACTATTCATCAACTTACTGTTCATACACATATTCACTGTACATATGTGGTTTACTGTTCATTAATATTAAAATATATATATTAAATAATTATTTTTTATGTAGGTAAAAATCATCACTTGGCAGCCCTTCACGAGAAAAAATCATATTTGGAGCTGTAGGTATCGGAACTGAGTGATTCCAAATTCATCTGAAAGCCAACACATCGATCTTCAATTTTGCTTCATTCTGCAAGCTAGTTTGATAATTTTCATTGCCGAAATCTAATTATAGATGAGACCCTTTGTTATTTCATGTGCTGAAGAGCAGTTTCAGTAGAAAATTGATAACTTGAGCTACCGATGTCCTATTTAAATGAGCAAGCTATAGATTCGAAGCTAACAAGGAGATCTATAGCTTCTATGCTTTGAGGAAGAGCTGATCTAATGGCTATGATGGCCAAAAAATTAAAAGAAGTTGTAGCCTGCTATTGTTGATTTGTATTTACCTACATTTTTGTTAGTGTTGTGCCCAAAAAGCCAATTATCAGATGATTGTATTTTTGCACATTGAGTCATGATATTTTATTTAGGAATTAATCCAGTAATTTTTTTTGTTGTTTTGTTTCTGCGTAATGTAATAAACATAATTGTAACCCTAGAATAATGATATTCTTAAACGTCCCTAGTCTAGTATTTTTGTGGAGCGGGTTGCAATAATACATAATGACTAGCATATGTGGAGACTAATATGAGATATGTAGTCTACATAAGGCTACAAGTTGGAGAACTTGTGTACTGGACCGACCCACCATGAGAACACTTCATGGATCGTTATATGAGTGTCATAAGTGATTCTCATAGTGATCATGGTATATGTAGTCCTTCGACCTAAGATCATCAAGGTTCCCTACATGTGAGTCACATACTTTGATACTTTCCTTTGTTGCTCATAACTGAGTGAACTTGAAGGAGGTCATTGGGTATGTCACATATCATGCGGAGGGATTTGTATGATCAAGATGGGATTTGTCCCTCCTATGTAACGGGAGTGATATCTTTGGGCCCCTTGATAGAGTGAGACTTAGAAAATGCATGGCCATGCTCGGATGAGTTGATATANCTCTGTCCAAGTGTTTTCTCATTCTTGTTCTTGTTCTTGTTCTTCCTTTCATCTTTCAATATATGTTTATTTCATCTTTCTACATGTTGTCTACTTTATTACGTCTAACTAATCTTCTTTTTGTTAAGGTGAAAGGGTGAAGCTTTTGGTGTAGAGGTTATGATTGATTTGAATGGATCACAACGTTAACAGTATTTTCTTCCTTAATATATTTAACTTCCCTCCTTGTTAAGTGGGAGTCTTGATTCATCATAGTCAATCATTGGCACAAAAGATGCTTGATTCCCTCTGTAGAACATGGTTCTTCCGGCTATATTGGAATCTTGAGTTATTGTAGACAAATGTTGGCATGATGGATACTTGAACCCACTAGAAAGCATTGGCGTTTTAAGATCAATGAAAGTAAATACTAACTAAATTCTCCTTTTGGGACCTCCTTTATGTGTGGATCTCAATTGAGTGGTAAGATTGGCTAAAATTAATCATAACCGATATACTAAAAGTGGATCCCCTAACCTTAGCTATTTTATTTGAATTTCAATTTTAATTCACGCTTGTTCTCACCTTCCACCAAAACTTTCTTTATTAAAATTTAACTTGTAGTTCTTACTTCACTTCCCTGTGATTCGACGCTCGGACTCCTGAGATTTTATTACTTGCGACAACCTACACTTGGGTTACAACTGCTAGAATGCAGCAAGTTTTTGGCGCCATTGCTGGGGAAGTAAAATTATAGTACAAGTTTAATTTTTTTTCCTTTTTGTTATTTTTATTTTGTTTTATTTTTTGTTCTTTATATGGCAGGCTGAGCCTCCTACCTCTTAATTTGTGTTAATCTTATTTTATTTTATTTTTCTTTATTGTTGAATGGAAGGCTGTGCCTCCTGCCTTTTATTTTTTGTTCATATTGCTTTCTTTTTATTTATTTTTCTTATTATTATTAAATGGAAGGTTTTGCCTCCTACCTAACTTGTTATTAATATTTTTTTTTCTTGTTGTATTTTGTTTATGTATGAAAGCTTGGTCACGTATATCAAGTGATAGACTGGTAAGAGAATCTTCATCTTCTTCAAACATGGCTTAACATATTAATGAACAAGAAGATAACCATTCTTTACATAATGACCAAGATCGACCTAGGACTCTTAGAGAATGCATGAATCCCATAAGAAATAGCACACCATCATGTCTAATTTTTCCTGCTGATGCATGTAACTTGAATTTCAAGCTAGGTATTATTCAACTTTTATCAACTTTTCATGGCTTTGATTTCGAAAATCCTTACTTGCATCTGAGAGAATTTGAAGAAATCTGTCACACATATAACAACATAAACTGTAGCATGAACACCATCAAGCTTAAGCTTTTTCCTTTTTCTTTAAAAGATAAAGCTCAAACTTGGCTACGATATCTTAGGTCCGGCTCTGTTAAGTCATGAGATGAACTGTAACAACAATTTTTGAAAAAAAAATTTCCTGCCCACAGAACAAATTCTTTCAAAAGGCAATTCACCATTTTTACACAAAAATCAGGAGAAACTTTTTACCAATGTCGGGATAGATACAAGGATTTACTTAACATATGCCCACACCATGGTTTTGAAACTTGGAGATTAGTCTCACATTTTTATGAAGGTTTGACACCTAAGGAAAGACAAATTGTAGAAATGATGTGCAATGGAACATTTGAGGATAATGATCCTGACGAGGCAATGAATTATCTAAACATGTTAGTAAAGAATGCATAGAATTTGGACACCGCTGGTACCTATGAGGCTGCAGGTAAGACTCAATCCACTACATCTTGTAGAGGTATATATCATCTTAAGGAAGATAATGCCCTTCAAGCAAAATTTGCATCTCTAGCTAGAAAGGTTGAATCCTTAGAAATGAAGAAAATTGGTCAATTAAAATCTGTTGAAGAATGTGTTTGTCACATTTGTGAGACCAATGACCATCCCACTAGGAATTGCTCAACCTTGCCTTCTTTCAAAGATTGTCTCCATGAACAAGTCAATGCATTGAACAACTTCGAGAGACAAACCCAAAATCCATACTTGCAAACTTACAATCTCGGTTGGAGGAATCACCCAAACTTCAGTTGCAAAAGTTTCTCCTTTTGTTCATGCTCAATTGTCGCAACCAGCTTTGTACACCGAACAAAATTTTCAACAATCTCAAGGGTATACACCATATGTTCCTCCTTTTAGAAAGAATCTTGAAGATACACTGCATTCATTTATTGAAAAGCAAGAGTCCATCAATGCTCAAACAAGTCAAACCATGAGTGATTTGAAAGATACCCTTGCAAAAATTGAATCTGTAGTCAACACTCAGGAGAAAGGGAAATTTCCTTCACAACCACAACCAAATCCCAAAGGTCAAACTATGGATCAAGTGAAGTGAATCATTACACTCCGCAACGGTAAGGTTGTTGAAAAATCCATTCCTGATCCTTGTGAAGAAAATGATGAGTCAACTTTTAAGAGTAAAGAAGGGGTTAAACCTTCACCAAGCGAAGAACAAATTGAATCTCCACCAGCACCTCAATTTCCTCGGGCGTTAACTGTTCCTAAGAAGGTGTATTGAAATCCTAAAATTTTGGATACTTTCAAGCAGGTAAAAATCAATATCCTCTTGTTGGATGCAATTAAACAGGTACCTTCTTATGCAAAATTTTTGAAGGATTTGTGTATTGTTAAAAGAAAATTGAATATGAAAAAGAAAGTTTTCTTGGCCGAACAGGTAAGTTTTGTTATTCAAAATAACACTGCTTTGAAATACAAAGATCTTGGTTGTCCAACGATTTCATGTTTCATTGGAGAACATAAAATTGAGCAAGCATTACTTGATCTTGGGGCTAGTGTAAACTTACTTCCATATTTAGTTTACCAAAAACTAAATTTGGGTGAGTTAAAACCAACCAACGTAACTCTTTTGCTTGCTGACAGATCGGTGAAAGTGCCCAGAGGAGTCATTGAAGATGTGTTAGTCAAAGTTGATAAATTCATATATCCTGTGGATTTTATTGTTTTGGACACACCACCAGTGGAAATTAAAAATTCAGTACCTGTTATTTTGGGACATCCATTTTTAGCAACATCTAATGCTTTGATTAATTGCAGGAATGGACTGATGAAGTTGTCATTTGGGAATATGACATTGGGGCTAAATATTTTTAATTTGCTTAAGCAACCTCCTAAAAAAGAAGATGAAAGTGAAGATGTCTGCATCATTGGTGAAATTGTAGAAAACTATATCCAAGAAAGGAGTATTTCTGATCCTCTTGAAAAATGTTTCGTTAATTCATTTGAATCAAGTATGGAAATGGATCAGGATACTTCTAACATATGCGCATTACTTAATTCTTCACAGGTAGAAGGAACACATGTTGGACACAAAAAATTGAAGCGTTGGGAAAACCTAAAGTTGAAGAGCAAAATAAAATTCACACAATTGAGTTGAAGCTTTTACCTAAATAATTGAAGTACCTAATATTGAAGAAAGATGTCAAATCAAAGCTGATGTGCTGGATCATATTGCTCCAAGAATTCAACATTGTGATCAAGGACAAGAATGACACCAAAAATATTGTCACTGACTATTTGTCGAGACTGACAATGGATTCAACTGATAGCCGAAGCGCTATCGCCCTGATCACCCACCGACCACGGGAAAGAAAGGGCTAGACACCTGAGGCATACGACCTTCGAAAGGACTCTAGAGTGAAGGAAATCATATACTTGAGGTACACGGCCTCGGTAGCTTGCCAAATCCAACTTCGGGAGCCAGCGCAGCGCCTCCTTCGGGAAGGCAACCGAACCAGCTTCGGGGGAGAAGGACCAATCACCCTCCGAGGGAGAAAGGCCCCGAAAGATGGAGACACCGAAGTTCCAGCCTGACTCCGGAAAAAGGCTCCTCACCCCAAAGTGAGACATCAACCAAAGGGACATCGGTTGTACGGCAAGAGCTATCAAGGAGTCTCTGACATTCCGCTCACATATGTCTCCGACACACCACCTTCAGACACTCTCTGACAAGCCGTCGCAGTCTGATGCCCTGTCACGAAGGGCTACAGCTCATAGCGCGAGGAGCCTGAAGGTGGCTAGGGCCCCTGCGCCCAGAAATATGAACACCATCTGACCATACACGTGACGAACACATGTCACCATTTGAAAGGGTCACCCCCTTTCTTTTATACAAGGGAAATTATCATAGAAATGGGGGCTCTAGGGGGCTCCGGAGAAGAGAGACTCTCCTCTGGGAAAAAGGGACCGACAGAGGCCGAAAAACAGATGACGCCCTCCTCTCTCCGCCTGAAAACTCTCCCTTTAGCCCTCAGAAAGACACACCAAGCAAGTGTCTCTTGTGCTTATTACTACATTTCTCTCTCTCTCCTACTCTCTAAGCATTGACTTGGGCGTCGGAGGTTCCCCCCGGAAAACCACCCCGGGGGCCTCCTAACCCCTGTTTTCTGAGTGTTTCCGCCAGGTCTCCCTGAAGGATCTCCGTTCCGGACTCTCCCTCGCACCAGAGGTACCTCCTGTCACCACCCTGCCACGGGGCCAAGAAGCTGCCAGCCATCACTGCACACAGTGGAGATCCCTTCCTTCTAGGCTAACCCGCACTTCTAGGACCCCCTGCTGCCCTTACCACTGCACAAAGTGGAGATGCTGGCTCCGCACCATCGGACCGCATCATCAACAATTGAGGCTGCACCGATAAATTATTGTTTTCCTGACAAACTTCTATTTTTTGTCACTATAGTACCTTGGTTTGCTAATATTATCAACTTTTTTGTGACAGGACGGATACCAGCTCAATGGAGTAACCAAGATAAGAAGAAATTTCTACATGAGGTGAAAAATTTTTATTGGGATAACTCTTATCTTTTGAAATACTATCCTGACCAAATATGTACAAGATACATATCTAAGGATGAGGTAAAAAGTGTCATTAAATTTTCTCATTTTAAAACATTCGTAGGGCATTTTTTGCGAAAGAAAACATCTGTAAGGATTTTGCAATCTAAATTTTGTTGGCCCTCTTTGTTTAAGGATGCACATGCATTCTACAAAAGTCTTTGAAAATTGTCAAAAAGCAGGATTCATTTCTCCCCGGTTAAGTGGCGGATACGGTACTCCATGGATCTCAAGTCGGTTATCTTAGTTTCCCATATTAACTAATTTCTTTCTCTCATCTTTCAATTTTTTCTCACCAATGGATTCTACTCTTTCTGCTTTGCAAAAATACTTTCCTTCTCTCCCAATAAATGTTCTTAAAAGGATTTATCAAGCTAGATGTGAAAGATTTAGAGTTTTTATGCACAAAGGCATTCCTGAAGAAGTGCGTTGGTTAATTGAAGTTAAGGTCCGTTTGGCTGGTGAAGTTCTAGATACGCTTGTGCCCCGCATGCCTGGCTTAGGCAAAAGCTCTTATGCCAAAAAGCGAAGAGCAAAAAGGTTACGCGTCTGTCACAATTGTGGTTGATGGAATTATGATACTAAATTTCATTCTTTAGGGATGATGTCCGATAATCGAGAAGATAAAAGAAAATTCATTAAGAATGACCTACATAAGGAATCTTTGGATGATATATGATTGACTCTTAAAATGCATTCTTGTGGAATAGTGCAACGTGAAATTCTGGGTTTTTGGATGGCTTTTCATAAAGAACGAGAGCATTACAGTCTTGGGAATCTAACTTTAAATGACCCTATTTACCAGTTTGTAAGAAAACTAGATGGGAAGCATATCCTCGACTCATAAAAGGCGTTGAAGCCATTACTGGACGTAAAACCAGTGGAAAATGTGAGCCACAATCATAACTACTGTACATTAATTTCATTTTATTTTTGTTATTTTATTTTTGTTTTTCTTTATAGGTTGTCAATCCCTAATAAGTGATGAAGCACTGTGGAAGAGAGCAATCGGACTTATGGATCAGTTTACCTTGTCTTTTAGTTTTACTATCAGCATTTTCTTTATTTTGATTTAAGTTATTTCAAGTTTTTCATTTTCAATAACCACCATTTCAGGTAATCTCTTCTTCACTCTTCTTATCTATATTTTGACATTGGGGACAATGTCTTAATTTGGTTAGGGGGAAAGGTATAGTTGTCACATTTTTTTCTTTTAGGATAGTTTCTCTCATGTTGATATTAAAACCATTAGACAAAGCACTTAGTTTATGATGGCTGAGTAAAGAGTAATTTTTCACTCTTGAGACGCATCGTATTTTTATGTGACATGCGTAACATTTGTTTTTACAAGCATAAATAGTTGCATGTAGGAACATTTAGCATGAATTTAGGTTGTTTGTTTGCATTTAGTAACCCAACTCATGGAAATATCATCATTGGATGTATACCTTATAAATTTGAAATGGTTGTTAATTTTTAAAAGAAGTTAAAGTATGTTGCTTGTTACCTAAGGAAAAAAAATAACTGGTGAGCACTTTTGAGCCCTTAGTGTTTATTAGGATATGTGAATTTCTTTGTTGAGAGTGCTTACTTTGTGTTTTGAGTTAGACCTTCCTTGGATGAGTTGTCTTAAGGACCCATGCAACCTCACTTCTTGTATGTAAATTTAAGGAACAAGATGGCATTTTAGGGCCAACCACTTACCAAAAGGCTAACCTTGTACATTATCCCTTAATGACCCCCTTTGAGCCTTATAGCCTTATTCTTTGTTTGAACCCTATATGTTTAACCACTTCCACTTCATTTTGATCCTTTAATGTCCTTGGAACTAGTGACACTTATGTGATTATGGGCTAAGAGAATTAAAATGAATGTGTTGTTTTTGGTAAAATAAAGTATAAATGTGAGGCATACTTCAGAATATGTTAGGTTACCTTGTGTTTAATTGGTCATAGTGGAAAAATTGAGGTGAGTTGAGCTTAAATCATAAAAATTGAGTGTATATCATTGGATGGTTGAGTTTTAAACAAATTTTGATTTACGGTAGAAAAAGGCAAAAGCAAGATCATAGAAAAAGCCATCGCAAAATAAAGTAAAAAAATATATACAGATAAATTTTTAAAAAAAAGGCTCTTTGTTTCATAATACTTAGCCTCTTTTTCTTTTATGGCAGTCTCAAAAAGAAAAAAATTTGTTCTCATTTCCTTTCAAATAAAATTATATATGCTCATACCCATGTGGAATCTTTACGCAACGATGAAAGACACCTTCTTTTATCTTTTTATGATAGATAAATGCATAAACATGAGAGATAATTTTGAAAAAAAAAAATCACAACTTCAGCCTTAATATTTGTTCAAGTTAAATGAGGCCAGCTATTTTGAAACGGAGAGAGGTTAAAAAAAAGAAGAGAGAGAGAGAAAAAAAAAGTGTTAAATTCAATAAGTTTAAAACTCAACCATATTTGTTTTCTAAACTCATGTGTTAATAAGGAATTGTGTTTTGGAGAAGACTTAGAGACTACGGTTGATTTGGGTATTTAGTGTTTTAGGTGCCCATAATTATTGTTCATTGTATTACTAGTTCTCTTAAACTATACCATTAAAAAGCCTTCATCCAATTCCTGCTTTCACCAAACCCAGCCACATTACAACCTTGTATAATGACCATTAGACTTAAATTTACATGCAGTGCCCTTTTGGGAATCTAGTGAGGGTGAAGTTGGATCCCCTTGCAAGCTCTGGATTGAGAAACACAAAGTGAGCTATTCATAAACCAACCTTAAAATAAGTGCAAATACTTAGAGAATGATCTTCTACCTCTCGTAACAAGGACTTAACTTGTTCTCCTTTCATCAATTACTTGCAAGTCAAGTTTATAAGTGTTATATATTCATAGCATGATCTGTCATGAGTTGTTAGATTATGTATTTTGTTTATTTTCTTAGGTTACACTTGCTAGGGACTAACAAGAACCTGGTTGGGGGGTGTGGTGAATACTCATAAGTGTATTGTTATTAAGGGTTTAAATCATCATTATACACTTTAAGTATGATTAATTTCTATCTTCTAAGCATTTTTACTATTCACCTATCACTATTCACCAACTTACTGTTCATACGCATATTCACTGTACATATGAGATTTACTGTTCATTAATATTAAAATATATATATTAAATAATTATTTTTTATGTAGGTAAAAATCATTACTTGGCAGCCCTTCACGAGAAAAAATCATATCTGGAGATGTAGGTATCAGAACTGAGTGATTCTAAATTCATCTAAAAGCCAATGCATAGATCTTCAACTCTGCTCTATTTCACAAGGTAGTTTGATCATTTTCATTGCCAAAATCTGATTATAGATGAGACCCTTTGTTATTTCATGTGCTGAAGAGCAATTTTGGTAGAAAAATCATAACTTGAGCTACGGATGTTTGATTTGAATGAGCAAGCTATCAATTCGAAGCTAAAGAGGAGATCTACAACTTCCATGCTTTGAGGAAGAGATGACCTAATGTATACAATGGACAAAAAATTAAAATAAGTTACCATCTGCCATTGTTGATTTGTATTTACCTACAATTTACCATTTTATTTTTACCATTTCACCCACCCTAAAACTCTATAAATAGGCACCTTGGGGGGAGGGTGAAGGATGTCATTTTCTTAGGCCTCATTTATGTTCTTGTATCATCTTTAGAATTTTTTCTTTAGTTTTGTTCTAGTTTTCAATACCGAAGCTCTGTCCAAGTGTTTTCTCGTTATTGTTCTTGTTCTTCCTCTGATCTTTCAATCTATGTTTATTTCATCTTTCTATATGTTGTTTACTTTTATTATGTCTAACTAATCTTATTTTTGCTAAGGTGAAAGGGTGAAGCTTTTAGTGTAGAGGTTATGATTGATTTGAATGGATCATAATGTTAACGATATTTTATTCCTTAATCTATTTAACTTCCCTCCTTGTTAAGTGGGAGTCTTGATTCATCATAGTCAATCATTGGCATAAAAGCTGCTTGATTCCCTCTATAGAACATGGCCCTGCCAGCTATATTGGAATCTTGAGTTATTGTAGACAAAGGTTGGCATGATGGATACTTGAACCCATTAGCAAGCGTTTGCGTTTTAAGATCAATGAAAGTTAATACTAACTAAATTCCCCTTTTGGGACCTCCTTTATGTGTGGATCTCAATTGAGTGGTAAGATTGGCTTAAACTAATCATAACCGATATACTAAAAGTGGACCCCCTAACCTTAGCTATTTTATTTGAATTTCAATTTTAATTCACACTTGTTCTCACCTTCCACCAAAACTTTCTTTATTAAAAATTCAACTTGTAGTTCTTAATTCACTTCCCTGTGGTTGGACACTAGACTCTCGATATTTTATTACATGCGACAACCTACATTTGGTTTACAATTGCTAAAGTGTAGCATGCGTATTTGGGGTGAATTTGGAGTTCCTCGGATTCATGGTATCAGAAAGAGGTATCAATGCCAACCCAAAAAAGGTTAAGGCCCTGCTCGGGTTCCAAACTCCCACTACGACCAAGGATGTGCAAAGACTCACTGGTAGAATCATGGCCTTTAGTAGATTCATCTCCAGATATGGGGATAGGTGCCGACCAATCTTGAAAGTGCTCACCAAAGTACCAAAAAATGAAGATGACTTCGGTCCCAAGGAACACCCTTGGAATGAAGACTGCCAAAAAGCTTGGGATGAGCTCAAAAGCTACCTAACCCATCTGCCGACACATTAGCAACCGCGGGATGGAGAACCCCTCATCCTTTAGCTCACCATCACTAAAAAGGCAGTAAGCTCGGTGCTAGTAAAGGAAGAGGGAGGAAAGCAATGGCCAGTGTACTATGCAAGTAAGTCCCTTCATGGTGCCGAAGTTAGGTACCCTCTTCTGCAAGTAGAAGGTTGCGACCTTACTTCCAAGGGCACCCTATCATGGTCCAAAGTAACTTGCCTCTTCGAGATGTCATGAGAAAGGTAGACCACTCGGGAAGATTGTCAAAATGGTGCATTGAGCTCAGTGAATACGACATCACCTATGAACTAAGAAGGGCAATAAAGGCCCAAGCATTGCCAGACTTTATTACTAAAGTCCCAAAAACTGAGGATATCCTGGAAGACCTCGGAAAAGATGAACCTAAGTGGGCACTTTTTGTTGATGGAGCCTCCGGTTCAAAACACTAAGGAGCTAGAGTAATCATCTGCAGTCCCGAGGGTATGGAAGCTAGGAAGGCCATCAAATTCGGATTCAATGTCACCAACAATGTCGCGGACTATGAAGCCCTTATAGCAAGCTTACGGTTGGCAAAAAGAGTTGGTGTAAGAAATCTGAAGGCCCACAGTGATTCTTAGTTAGTGGTACGATAGATGGCGGGGACTACTGCGCAAAGGACCCAAACTTGTCAAAATACCATGATCTCATGAGAAAGCTCATCCAGGAGTTCGACATGGTACATATAGAAAATGTACCTCGGCGAGATAATATGGAAGCAGATACTTTGGCCAAATCAAAAGAGTCCACTGAAATACTGTATCAGCCAAGTATAGCGATAATGTGCATGACAACCTCGGGCAAAGCGTGGAACAACCCTATCAAGAAATACCTCACAACCATGGAACTTCTTGAAGATGCTCTTGAAGCCGCCAAAGTGTGAAAGTGCTCAGGAAGATACTTCCTGATTGGGGAAGAGTTGTACCGACAAGGGTACGGAAGTCTGTTACAGAGGTGTGTCAATGAAGAGGATGTTGAAACGGTCCTCAAAGAATTCCACAACGCGGCTTGTGGTTCTCACATAGGAACTGATGCCCTTGCCGAGGTACTACTTTGCCAAGGATACTTCTGGCCAACCTTGAGGAAGAACGCAAGGCAGTTCGTCCATAAATGCGACAGCTGCCAGAGACACGTTTCTATCCATAGACTTCCCTTAGAAGTCATAACTTTGGCAAACTACCCTTAACCCTTTGTTGTTTGGGGTATTGACCTCATCGGACCTCTCCCAACAGCTCCAGGAGGATTCAAGTTCTGTGTAGTCGCAGTAGAATATTTAACCAAACGGATCGAGGCAGAACCTTTAGCAGCAATATCGGTGAAGGTCATACAAAGATTTATCTGGAAGAACATCAAATGTAGATTCGGCGTGTCGAGGGTGATAGTAGCTGAAAATGGTTCCCAGTTTACTGATAAAGGGTTCCAGGAATTCACAACTGACCTCAGGATAAAATTGCACTTCGCCCGGTGGCCCATCCTCAGAGCAATGGGCAAGTTGAAGTGTCTAACAGAATGATAAAAGATGGCTTGAAAAGGAGGCTGAAGGAAGTAAAGGGATAATGGCTAGGAAAGCTCTTGAGTGTGCTGTGGACCTACCGAACAACTCACCGAAAGGCCATAGGTGAGACACCCTTCTCACTCGTCTTCGGCACAGAGGACATTATCCCTATTGAGGTCGTATAGCCAAGTATAAGGATACAAGTATTCGACAAAGAAGGGAACAACCTCGGTTGAAGAACCAAGTTGGATCTTATTGATGAGCATAGAGAAATGGTTGAGCTCAGAACAAAGGCTTTCCAGCAGAGAGTAGCCATTGCTACAAATTTGCATGTCAAGCGTAAAGGAATCAAGGAAGGGGAACTCATTCTCTGAAAGGTTGAATTTGAAGCCTGAAGACCATCTCACGGAGTACTTCGGGCAAACTAGAATGGGCCTTATTTGGTCCTTAAGGAAGTTCGGTCAGGAGTCTACAAGCTCGGTGATGCCGAAGGTGGAGAATTGAAAAACACATGCATTCAGGCTCTTTGAAAAGATTCTACACTTAGAAAAATTTTCAAGAGAAAAATTGTACAAATCCTTACCGAAGGTGACTTGATTCCGAATGAGAACACCGAAAATGGTCATTTCTGAAGGTGCAAGTATAAAATTATACATCTTTTTTTAAGGATACGAACTGAACATGGTCGCTTTCGAGGGAGAAAACCGAACATGGTTATTTCCAAAAGTGCATTTGTGAAAATAGGAAGTTTTTTTCGAAGATGGTTGCACATCCCCAACATGGTTGACGACAATGGGGGTTGTTTCCTAAAGTGCATAAGTGAATTTGTGTACTTAGAAAAGTTTTCAAGGAGGAAATGGTGAAAAATACACCGAATGTGGTCATCCGAACATGGATGTTTTTGAAGGAGCACATGTAAAACTATATCTGTTTCTGAAGGACGTTCGCCGAATATGATTGGCAAAAAGGCATCGAAGATGTCCAACCGAACATGATTGGTCTTAATAATTCCTAGCTATTTTTCTGAAGGATGTGGACCAAAGATGGTCACAAAAACCCTCGTCCTTGAAGATAGTTCAATGCCGAAGAATGAAGATAATACCCGAGGAACAATCAGGGACTTAGCCAAATTTTGTGAAGAGAGAAATTTCATTAATACATCATCACAAAATACAAGGGGTAGAAAAGAATAAAAAGGAGGCCTATTCGGGGTCCTGGCTACCTTCTGGCACATCGACATCTTCGGCTTCATCACCTTCGGCTTCATCTTCGTCAGCACGAGCTTCGGCCCCCGAAGGTGGAGGAAATGGGAGATTGAAAAACTCCACCCTCGACCATTTCAAAGATCATCCTTCGGGAATGTCTAGAGCCGCCAGAAAGGAAAGGTCAAGGTTAGGAAAAATGGACAGAACATGGTGGCGAGCAAGGCAAAAACTATCCTAATAAGAGGACTTAGTCACCTCATCAGACTTCGCTTTCTCTGCCTTCAAGTCCTCCAGCTCCTTCTTGAGGACCTCGACCTCCTTCTCCAATTTCTTCTTCTTCTTCCTCAGCCGATCGAATCAGCTTGAAGTTTGGAGTTGATACCAAATTCCTTTGAAAGATCAGCAATGGCTTCATCCTTCTTCTTTCGAAAAGCCTCGTTCGCCGAGGTCAGTGATATCACCTTCGCACCAAGGTCAGACATCTTTAAAGAAAAGTCTTATATCAGCTCCCCCTGGCTCCTTAGCACCTCCTCCCAAAGGTTGGCCAGATCCTTCTTGGCTATCTTATTAAGCTCGCCATACTTGATAACTAAGCTGGCAAAGAGTTCCTTGGCCTTTGCTAAGGACTCCTCGAACTGAGTTCAGACTGAAGACTATTTGGCTGCCCAAGCTCGGAAATATCCACTGTATGCCAAGAGCTTCAAAGGGAAAGACTCCAAATAAGGTTTTAAAAATGAGAAAAAACTTAGGAAAATTTTGCTAAGGACTAAAGGGTTCAAGGCTTACTTGGGCAGCATGCTCACTCATCCTCACGATGAGCACCTCCTCATTTGGACACTCCTCCGTGAGGGACTGGAATGTGGCATTCGTCATAATGCCCTTCGCGATCTGAGGAGCCATTTTCTGGCTGTCCTCGGAGAACAAATCCATGTCTTCCATGAAAGTCCAAAAGGCCTCCCTCAGCACCTTGTCCCTCAGAATTTTTGTATCCCGAAGGGCCCTCTTCCGAGCATGCTCCACCACCCACTGAGCAGGTGCTTGCTCTTCTGTAAAATCATGTCGATGTTCTATTAACACGTTATCCCTTAGCCATTCATCTATAAGGTCTAAAATACCAAGAATTCCTAAACTCATAGAAGAATGGCTAAGGGATAAACCTACAGGGAGTTTGGCATCTTCTCTTTTGGAGTCACTGACATTGAGGACCTTGGTGGGAATACCTTTGCCTTTCCTCTTTCGATGTTCCTCACGCTCTTCAGCTGAAAGTCCTCTAACAGAAGTCCCCAAAGTCTCCACGGTAGTACTGGGACTTAGAGGAGTCGAGCAGATGGCCGGTTCCGAAGAAGGATCTGCATGAACAGGAGTTTGATCTAGAACCTTCACTTCCCCTTTGGGCAGAGGGGGAAGGGAGTCCTCCTTCACCTTCTTCGACTTTGACGCCGAAGATGGTCATTCTTCTTCTTCGGTCCTAACAAACCTCCTACAGAAGCTAGCTAACCCATGGAATGATCTTACCTCGGTAATGGATGTTGGCATCAGCCATTCTTATATGGCTCTCACCTTCTCTTGATCTACCTCAATTCCATGTGAACTCATAACAAAACCAAGGAAAACAACTTTGTCAACACAAAAAGAGCACTTCTTCAAGTTAGCATACAACTTTTGTCCTCTTAAAGTGCTTAGTACTTGTGTGAGGTGTCCAACATGTTCTTCTAAGTTCTTGCTATATAATAAGATATCATCAAAGTACACAACAACAAACCTACCAATGAAGTCATGCAAGACATGATTCATAAGTCTCATGAAAGTACTAAGACCATTAGTTAATCCAAAAGGCATAACTAACGATTCATAAAGTCCAAACTTTGTTTTGAAAGCAGTTTTCCATTCATCCCCTTCCCTCATTCTAATTTGATGGTGCCCATTTTTTAAATCAATCTTTGAAAACAAAGTAGAACCATGCAACTCATCAAGCATATCATCAAGTCTAGGAATAGGATGTCTATACTTTACAGTGATCTTGTTGACAGGCCTACAATCCATGCACATGCACTATGAACCATCCTCCTTTGGCACCAAAAGTACAGGTACGGCACAAGGACTCAAACTTTCCTTCACAAGGCCTTTGTCTAACAACTCCTTTACTTGCTTCTCAATCTCCTTAGTCTCCTCGGGATTGGTTCTATAAGCTGGCCGATTTGGAATTGGTGCTCCTGGGACTAGGTCTATTTGATGCTCAATGCCTCTAATTAGAGGCAAACCCCTCGGTTCCTCAGTGAAAACATCTTCAAAGTCCTGCAACAAAGACACAACGACACTAGGAAGATGTGTTAGATCATTAACAACAAGAAAAGACTCTTTGTAAATTAAAAGAAGCACTGGTCTTTGTACTTGAATGGCTTTCCTCACATCACTCATTTTAGCAATATAGCACTCTTTCTTGCCACTCAACTTCCTCTCATTCTTTTCTCTCAGGAACTCTCCACTCTTCTTCCCCTCATGTTCACTTTTCTCACTTGTTCTCTCATGTTGTCTCTCGGCTTTCCCCTCTTCACTCTTGCCCTCAACTTTCCCCTCATTCACTTATCTTTCAACCTTACTTTGAAGTTTCCTTTGATCCTCCAAAACTTGTTGTGGTGGAAGTGGACTAAGTGTAACTGGCCTTCCTTCATGGACAAATGAGTACAAGTTTTTCTCTCCCTCATGTATGACTTTCTTATCAAATTGTCACGGCCTTCCAAGCAAAATGTGGCAAGCATGCATAAGAACAGCATCACAAAGAATTTCATCATGGTAAGTACCAATTTTGAATTTAACCGAAACCTACTTTACCACCTTTACCTCCCCAGCATCATTCAACCATTGAAGCCTATATGGTTGTGGGTGCTTTTCTGTTGAAAGCTTCAACTTCTCGACCATTGTTGAACTTGCTACATTGGTGCAACTTCCTCCATCAACTATAAGGCTGCATACTTGATCTGTAATTCAGCATCTAGTGTGAAAGATGCACTCTCCTTGATTGGCCTCCTCCTTGGCTTGCACACTTAAAGCTCTCCTAGCAATAAAAACAAAGTCACCCTCCTCTGGCTCAAGTGTGTTTTGCTCATCATCCTCCAAAGGTGGTGTCTCCTCCATGGCATCCTCCTCCTCAGATGTGATCTCACCATCATCCTTGAGAATCATCACCTTTTTGTTAGTACAATCTCTCATGTAGTGCCCCTTGCCTCTACACTTGAAGCATTCAATCTCCCTTGACTTGGGCACATTTTTGCGTGGCACCTTGGGTTTGTCTTGTTGAGGCCGAGACATGCCTCCCTTTGTGGCATCCATTCTTGGCATTGGTGCCTTTTTGCTCCATGCTCCCTTCCATGTGGAACTTCCCCCTTGGACCATCTTAGATGCCTTGGACCTTTCAATGATCCTCTCGGCCTTGGTAGCAAGGTGAAGTAGATCCTCCTTGTTCACATAAGGCACCATCTTCACTTTGTTGGCAATCTCGTGGTTAAGGCCATTGATAAATCTAGCAATGATAGCCTTCTCATCCTCAATTATATTGGCTCGGGTCAATGTCATCTCCAAGTCCTTGTGGTAGTCCTCCACACTCCTTTGGCCTTGCACAAGCCTTTGAAGTTTGAGGTGTTAGTCTCGGTAATAGTAACTTGGAACAAATCTCCTTCTTATCATGGCTTTAAGAGCTCTCCAGGTATTGATGGGTTCTTCCTCATTCCTTCTTCTAGAAGTGATAGTCTGGTTCCGCCATACAAGAGCATAATCAGTGAATTCAATAGTAGCCAATTTAACTTTCTTCTCCTCAGAATAGTGATGGCTATCAAACACCATCTCAATCTTTTGCTCCCACTCCCAATATGCATCCGGATCACTCCTCCCTTAGAAAGGTGGAATGGAAAGTTTGATGGAGCTTAGATTGTTGTCCTCCCTTGGCTCCCCATTCCTTGGAAGCCCATGGTCATGCCAATGCCCTTCTTCCTCCTCGGGTTCTTCTCTCCCTGGACCTCTACTTGGTTGCAAGATGGGATTTGGTCTCCTTGGGAACCTCAAATCAATGTCCTCAATCTTCCCCATAAGTCTATTAAGAGTTTCTTGGAGCTCTATCATGGTTGGCTTATCATTGGTCCACACTTCCATCCTTCTATCCTCTTGGCCCTCCATACTCCTGAAAATAACAAAGATCCTCACAAACACTCACCTCATGTGTTTCACTCAAAAGATGAACACTCAAGCACTCAATTTGTTAGTGAGATATTACTATTCAAAGAGTTCTCAAAATTTCTAAGAAAACTATCCTCAAAGCACACAAGAAAACTTGAATTTTTTAAGAACTATTTTGACTCCAAAAAAGGTGGGCTAAACAAGCTTTAAAAGACTCTAGGAAGCCCTTGCAATTGATGATCACAAGAACCACAAAGAAAGCCTTTTGGCTTAAACACAATGGGATAGGTTTTGGGGCACAAAACTTCCAACACTTTGTAAAAACTTCTCTTTTTGCAAGCTTTCTTTTCTTTCTTCTTTTCTTTTCTTTTCTTTTTTTTTTCTTTTTCTTTTCTTTTTTTTTTCTCTTTTTGCTTGCTATTTTAATGCTAAAACAACGTTCTCCTTGAGGTTCCTTGCTGCCAAAGACAAAAAGTCAGTTTTCAATTTAGCCAAAACAAGAAACTATGAAAACATGCACAATTTGAAACAACTTTTGTTGTACCGAAACTTCCTCAACTTGGGTTCTTCTTTTTTTTTTTTGTGTTTTCTTCACTCTAGGATGCTGGAAACAATGAAAACAAGAAAGATTAATAGGGCTGGACATGAAACAGAAAGATAAGAAATAATAAGGAACAAACAATTTGAAATCGAGAAAACTAGACAACACGGATTGACTTATTTTTGTTGTTTTTGTGATTTTTGGACTTGAACAAGGATGGAATAAAAAGGATAGACCTGAAACAAAAAGAAAAAGGATTAAAATAGAGAATTAAGACATGAAATTACTGGAAACAATTTGAAAGAAAACCAAAGATAAACAAGAACACAAGATATGTCCTTTAATGGAACTTATGGCTTTGATACCAACTGATGCGAACCCCTATGGTATAATGACCATGAAACGTGCCCAAGATGTGATTCAAGCTCCACAAGACATAAAAAATACTAGGTTTGAAACCCCCACCCCTAATCAACCTGTGATTAGAAACAAGAAGTATAGAACTCCAAAAACACAAGCACACTTGTGCACCAAGGCAGTCCACAAAGAACCAAAGAGAACCTCTCCAAGGAGCAATATTATTTTGGCAATAATCTATGTGTTTACATCCAAAATATGTGCCTTTATATAGGCCTAAACTAGGGTAAAAATCTGGGAAAAATTCGCAGCCCAAGTCACCTAGGAAACCTAGTTACAAAGGACTCAAGAAAACCTAGTCAAACTAGGACTCCTAAACCTTTCTAACCTTGTTTAGTGTATGCAGCGTATGCTACTTGTCCTAACCGACCTGAATTAATTCCATAGCCTAAATAACATCCTAAATAGTGTATTTAAATAGGAATTGAATGAAAATAAAATGCAAATACAAGATTAAACCCGAAAACCCCCAAATAGCCTTTTCGGGTGCATTTTTGGGCACTTTAGAGTTTTCACTTGTATCTTTAGCTCCAAGCTTGAATGTTTGAGTTCCAGTGGCATGAATCTTCCAATTAGATGTTCTAAAGAAGGTCTAGAAAGTTAGAGCTCAAAAATCCAGCTTGTGGACACAAAATGCAACAAGAACACTTAAGGTGACTCAAATGGTGCACTTTGAGTGGTGTCCTTGGTGTCCTTATTTTGTGACTTGTCTAAGACTCCAGAATAGAGTACCAAGCATGTCCATCAACTCCATATGGTTTTTTTAGAATTCTAGCAGCTCCTTGTGAAGTTCCATGTCGATTCTCCATGAAGAAACTTGAAACAAAGCCTTGTAGTGCACTTGAGAGCTCCTTAGCTTTCTTCCTTGTCATAGGTCCACTAGAAACCTTCAATGGGTCCTTGCCTTCTCCATGTGTGCGTTCCTTGATCATATCAAGAAACTTCATTAAAACCAAAGTCCACCGCTTAATGGAAGCAGGTGTAATAAGGGAAGTCAAATACCCCGAATGGCTTAGTAACGTGGTTATAGCCACAAAAGAAGGAAGTGACAAACTCTGAATGTGCATCAAATTCTGAAATGTGAATGATGCTTACCCTAAAGATTCATATCCACTGCTACCAATAGACCAGTTGGTAGGCTCAACCACCGAGTATGACCTCCTGAGTTTTC
>KK900979.1:56376-68400 GCA_000696445.1 Aquilaria agallochum
GTCAGGAAATATCGTCCAGAATGTCTTTGCACTTTCTGCCTCTTCATGAGGACTTTCGGGACTCTTTGGCTATGAGATTCCTTTTTGTAGGATCTTTCTGCTTCCTGTGCGAGGTTACTATACCTAGCGTTGCCATGCTTGGATGGGCCAACACTTCTGGTAATCAAATTTGATCGTTCTGGTGGCCTCCCTGCCTTCGGTCCCCCGAGGGGTAATCCCAGCGCCCTGATGTTCTGTGCTTGGGTTCCACTGACAAGGAGTTTCCACTCTGGATTTACCTTCGCTCTGTCTCCCTTGTTGGCTTCAGCCTTCCTTATTTCTGGGATTTTGGCGATCTAGTCTACCAGTACCTGGGCGCTTGCTGCCCTTCTAGGCTTATGTGCGATGTAGTACTCTTTGAGTTCGATGCACCATTTTGATAGTCCTTTCTGAATGCTCTACCCTTTTTCACCAGGTCGCGCAGAGGCAGATCAGTTTGAACAGTGACAGTGTGTCCTTGGAAGTAAAGTCGGTGCCTCCTACCAGCACGTCAAGTCATAGATGACCTTTCGGGGCAATGGGTCTTGACTTCGTTGCTGAGGAGATGGTGATTTTTTTCCTCGGGTGCAGGACTCTTTCGGTGGTGAGGTCTAGGTCATCTCGACCCCGCTTTTCCCGTAGGTTATACTCCAGGGGGTATGCTTCCCGTCGATGACTCAAATCTCCATTTCCCAAATTCTTGCGAATTGACATGGGATTCTCTTCCCGTCGAGATACCGATCGGGAAGGGCCTTCGGCCCGAATTTAGCTGCGGCCTTTTTTGGCTTGACTACCGTGTCATTTCGACCATGCCAGGGCATGGGAATTTGTGCAGGAATCCTATGGTAATAGTCATAGGGCGTTCACCCTCGGGTAGGGAATTCCTTGCCACCATTATTCAGTTGCCCGTTGAATCTCTAGCACAAACAGAGACCTCGAGAGTCCCCTCTCCTTAGAACGCTGAGCTTCAACTTCGGCAACCTGGGAGTGAGTTCCCACAGACAGTGCCAGATGATGCGGTTTGGTGGTGCGGAACCAGCATCTCCACTGTGTGCAGCGGTGAAGGCAGCAAGGGGTCCTGGAGGTGAGGATTAGTCTAGAGGGAAGGCGTCCGGGGTGGATCACCTTAAGTGATGGCCAGCAGCTCCTTGGTCCCGTGACCAGGGTAATGATAGGAGGTACCTCCAGTGTGGGAGAGAGCCCGGAACAGTGATTCTTCAGGGAGACCTGGCTGAAACACTCAGAAAACAAGGGTTAGGAGACCCCCGGGGTGGTTTTCTGGGGGGAAACCTTTGACGCCCAAGTCAGTGCTTTGAGAATGAGAGATACTCAATAATAAGCACAAGGGACTCTTACTTGGCGTGTCTTTCTGAGGGCCAAAGGGAGAGCATTCAGGCGAAGGGAGAGCTTTCAGGCGGAGGAAGTAAAGCGTCCTGTGTTTTTCCTCCTCTCTCTCCGTTCTCTCACCAAAAAGCCCCCCTTTCCTGTGATGATTTCCCTTTGATAAAAGGAAGAGGGTGACCCCTTCAAATGATTACACGTGTATGGCATGTGTATGGTTGGATGGTGTTCATACTTCTAAGCGTGGGGGCCCCTAGCCACCTGTAGGCTCTTCGGGCCATGAGTCGTAGCCCTTCGTGACAGGACATTAGACTGCGATGGCGTGTCAGAGCGTATCTGAAGGTGGTGTGTCGGAGACGTATGTGAGCAGAGTGTCAAAGACACCTTAATAGCTCTTGTCGTACAACCGAGGTCCCTTTGGTTGATGTCTCACTTTCGGGATGAGGAGCCTTTTCTCGGAGCCGGGCTGGAACTTCAGCATCTCTGTCTTCGGGGGCTGCTCTCCCTCGGAGGTTGATTGGTCCTTCTCCCCTGAAGCTGGTTAGGTCGCCTTCCCGAAGGAGGAGCTGCGCTGGTACCCAAAGTTGGAATTGGCGAGTTACCGAGGTCGTGTGCCTCTGGTGTCTGGCTCTCTTTTTTCCGTGGTCGGTGGGTAAACAGGGCTATAGCACTTCGGCTATCAAGAAGGAAACAACCTCAGGTTGAGAACTAAGTTTGACCTAATTGACGAACACAGAGAAGTGGCCAAGCCTTAAAGAAAAGCTTTTCAGCAAAGGGTAGCCAGGGTTGCAAACCAGAGTGTTAGGCGAAAAGGAATCACCAAGGGAGACCTTGTTCTCCAAAAGGCAGAGTTTGAACACCGAAGACCATTTCACGAAGCACTTCAGGCAAACTAGGAAGGGCCTTATTTGGTCCTTGATGAGGTACAGTGATAGTCGAATTGCTATCGCCCTTCAAACCGATAAGCTCAGGCAAAGCATCACCCTCGGAAAGAAGGGGTCTGACGCCCCGAACATCCGACCTCGATGATCCATCATCACCCCTAGGAACGGTAGTACCGACCTTAGGAATACTGTACATCGCCACCCCAAGAAAGGTGACCGAACTGGCTTCGGAAGAGAAAGTCTCACCACCCTCAGCAGGAGAAAGCGCCCCGAAAGGGAGCTTCCATGATAAGGGGGCTCTCATGTCACTGAAACGATCTCGGAGGAAAGCCCTCCTACTCCGAAGAGCCCTCTTCTACTGAAGGGATCTCAGGAGAATGGCAGAAATAATTAAGGAGCCTCTGACATGCCATCGTTGTACACAACACGCCACACTCATACACGCTCTGACACGCCGCCGCCGTACACGCCCTGTTGTGCAAACCTACCCTGCCTTTGGCCTTTGGTCAGAACGGCCTGTAGCCGGTTAGAGGCCCCCACACCAAAGGTACGGATTGCATCCGATGGAACACGTGTCATAATTTGAGCCGGTCACGTCAGGCAGATTTATTCACACCCTTCTATATATGTATATGGGAAATGGCCTCAAAGGGACACAGGCGAGAGGGGAGAAAAAAGATACATTCTTCATATTCTTACTACTTTCACTCTCTAAAAGTACTGACTTGGGCATCGAAGGTCCCTCCCCGGAAAAATACTTTGGTGACCTCCTAACCCTTATTCTTTAAGTGTTTCAGGCGGTCTCTCCTCAAGAATCTCTCATTCAAGTGTTCCTCCTTCACCGGAAGTCCCTCCCAGTCTCACTATGTCATACTGTGAATATGCCGACGGGCATCATCTGGTGCCGCCTGTGGGAAACTACTCCCAGGTGGCCATCGTTGAAACTCGGCATTCTAAGGACAAGGGCCTTCTGAAGTCCCATTCCGCGCCAGAGGTTCAACCGGCGACCGAGCAACCTGCCGTAGGGACTTCCTTGCCGGAAGACGAGCACCCTCTAATCGTTACCATGAGCTTCCTCTGTGATTTCCAGCGCTCCATCATGGCTAAAATGACGTAGCAACTGGACCGAAGGTTGCCACAGCTGCCTCCGGTCCTAAGGCCCCTTCACTAGTGCCTCATCGAGAAAGAAGTCCAAAGTCAACTCACCGGAGTTCAGGAATCGGGGACCAACGTGATGAGTCTTCAATGGAAAATATCCCCCCCAGGCTTCGACCTATGAGAGAAACGAGGTCCACACGGCCCAAAACCCGAAGGAGTTCTTCACCAGAAGAGAAATCGCAATCCCTTCAGTGTCGAAGTTGCTCTCCAAAAAGGAGGCATCGCTCTCCATTACTAGAGGCCTCCAGGCAGCAAGAAGGAGAGCCCATCACCGTACTCCTCATGGAAAAAATCCTAACAAGGTTAGAGAGGGTGGAAAGACAGGTAGCTCAGAAACCCGTTTGGTCTAGATTGTCAGAAACCTTCAATGGAGACAAATCACCAATTACCAGAGCAGTAGTCGAAGCACCTATGCTGAGTGAGTTTCGGGTGCCTCGTTTGGAAACCTATGATGGCTGAAGTGACCCCCAGGCTCACTTAACCAAATACAGGTACAGCATGGTGTTGCACGGTGCTGATCACGCCACCCTGTGCAAGTGCTTCGAGGTCACCCTCGCCGGACCGTTTACGGCATGGTACAACTCGTTAGGCCCCGGAACCATCGTGGGATTCTAAGAGCTGTCTACCGCTTTCACGCAGCACTTCATCGGGAGTAGGCCAATGTCGAAGATGCCAGTTCATATGTTCGACATAGTGAAAAAGAATGGAGAAACTATTCATGACTATGTCGAGAGGTTCAATCGAGAAGCCCTAAGCGTGCCAAACTTCAGGCCAGAAATACGTATCCTCGCCATGATACGGGGACTTCAGATAGACTTACAGTTGTTCTATGAATTGTAAGGACCCCTCGGACACCTTCGGCGAATTTTACCGAAGGGTGGAGCAGCATATGACTACTGAAGAGCTGAGAATGGGAGGCCCAAAGCTCAACCACATCCGTACCGAGGGGTCGAGCGAGCAGACTCGCTACCCAACCAAATCAGGGGGTCGACCTCGAAAGCTGAGATGGAAGAAGCGATTGACTTTTACTCCCTTAAACACCACAAGGACGAACATTCTCATGGCCATGGAAAGGCAGGGAACTCAGATTCAACGACCGAAGGCCATGACCTCGGAGAAGAAAAAGAACATGAAAAAGTTCTGCCAGTTCGATCGGGACCATGGGCACGACACTGAAGATTGCTTCCAGTTGAGGAAGTACATAGAGTCCTTGATAAAGCAAGGCCAACTTCGACGTTACCTGCGGATGCCCTCCCCTTTGGGGAGGGATGAAGAAAGAAAAGGGGATGACGAGGAGTATGACAGACACCGGAACCGAAGTCCCAGAAGTCATCCACCACCTCTGACAAGAGTAATACAAATAATCACCACAGGACTACCCTCGGCAGAAAGGAAGAGAAAAGCCAGGGAGATCTTGGTCATAGAATATGGTAACCCGTCAAAAAAGCTTGTTCCGAAAGATGGGTCTACCATAATATTCCCTCACGATGACCCCCTCCTGATCATGGCAAGGATAGGGAGTTGGGACGTCAAGAGAGTACTCCTTGATGATGGTTCTAATACAGACGTCTTGTTCTCCCATCTGCTCCCAAGGGCTGATCTTAAGCCCGTCACCTCTCCTACTTTTCGGGTAGGTCCATCCGAGCTCCCTGTCCTTGGATGAATTGACCTTCCCCTGATGTTAAGAGGAACTTCACTACAAAACAAGGATGAGCTCTTTGCCTCTACAATGATAAGGTTCATCATCATAGATGTCCATTCGTCGTATAATGCCATCCTTGGAAGACAGACACAGGGAAACCTTCACATTCGTCCAGATGTGAAATACCTGACGGTCACCTTCGCCACAAAGGATGGAGATGCTGAGATCTTCATCGACCAAGGGGAGGTGAGAAAGGTGTTTGTCAAAGCAAGAAAGGCCCCAGCGAAGAGCTGCGCGCGGACCACGGGAGTAAAAGTTCATACTCGTAGAAGAGGCAAAGAGGCAAGAAATAGAAGACCCCAAGGAAATAGAAACAGAGGAGATAGAGCTTATCCCAGGCCGAAATACCCAAATAGGGAAAAAATTGGCCGAAGTTGATAAGGAAAAACTTGTATCATTTCTGATAATGAACAAAGATCTGTTTGCCTACTCGCCGAAGGACATGCCTGGGGTAGACCCTCACACAATTCAACATAATCTTAAGATACGCCCAGACGCGAAGCCCGTGCGCCAAAAGAAAAGAAGCTTCTTGGGACATAAGAATAGCTTTGTAAAAGCTGAAGTCCAATGATTAATGGAGGCCGGTGTAATAAGGGAAGTCAAATACCCCAAATGGCTTAGTAATGTGGTCATCGCCACAAAGGAAGGAAGTGAAAAAACTCTGAATGTGCATCGACTTCCGAAACGTGAACGATGCCTGTCCTAAATATTCATATCCGTTACAACTAATAGACCAGTTGGTGGACACAACTGCTGAGTATGGCCTCCTGAGCTTCCTCAACGCCTTCAATGGGTATCACCAAATTAGGATGGACCCCAAAGATGAGGAAAAAACTGCCTTTATCACTAAAGTTGGTACGTATTGCTACGTCAAAATGCCCTTCGGGCTTAAGAATGCAGGAGCCACTTACCAGAGGTTAATGAATAGGGTCTTCAACTCCCAAATAGGGAGGAACATGGAAGTCTATGTCAATGATATGATAATGAATAGCAAACTGCCTAGAAGTCATATCACAGACTTGGAGGAAACATTCTACGAACTGAAGATCTTCAGAATCCGTCTCAACCCCAAAAAGTACGTATTTGGGGTGAACGCGGGAAAGTTCCTTGGATTTATGGTGTCAGAAAGAGGTATCGACACTAATCCAGAGAAAGTGGAGGCCCTACTGAGATTCGAAACTCCCACAATGACAAAGGATGTGCAAAGACTCATAGGGAGAATCACGTCCCTCAGTAGATTCATCTCCAGATATGGGGATCGTTGTCGACCATTCTTTAAAGTCCTTTCTAAAGCAGCGAAAAATGGTGGTGACCTCGCGACAGAGGTACATCCTTGGGATGAAGACTGCCAAAAGGCTTGGGACGAGCTTAAGGTTTACCTGACTCGCCTGAAAACACTTCTGCAGCCACGGAAAGGGGGAGCCCCTCATACTATACCTAACCATCACTAAAAAGGTATTGAGTTTAGTTCTCGTGAAGGAAGAGGGGGCGGAGCAATGGCCAGTATATTATGTGGGCAAGTCTTTACATGGTACCGAAGTCAGGTACCCCCTGCTGCGAAAGGCTATTTATACCCTGATACTGGCAAGTAGAAGGCTACGTTCGTACTTCCAAGTCCATCCCATTATTGTCTGGAGTAACTTACCTCTTCGAGATATCATGAAGAAGGTATACCACTCAGGAAGGCTTTTCAAGTGGTGTATAGAGCTCGATGAATATGATATCACCTATGAGCCGAGGAAGGCAAAAAAAGCTCAAGCTTTGGCGGATTTCATTGCTGAAGTACCCATTGCCGAAGAAAGTCAACCAGACCTTGGGAGAAATGAACCAGAGTGGACCCTGTTTGTCGATGGAGCCTCTGGCTCTGGGCACTAGGGACCCGGAGTAGTCATTTGCGGTCCCGAGGGTATAGAGGTCATGAAAGCCATCAAATTCGGGTTTAGTGTCACCAACAATATGGCCGAGTATGAAGCTCTCATAGTAGGGTTACGCCTTGCCAAAAGAATTGGCGTGAGAAACCTGAAGGCCCACAGCGATTCTCAGCTAGTGGTCCGACAGATGGTAGAGTACTATACCGTGAAGGACCCAACATTGGCAAAGTATCACGAGCTTGTATCAAGGCTCATTCAGGAGTTCAACACGGTACACATCGAAAACGTGCCTCACCGAGACAATGTTGAAGTAGATAGTCTGGCCAAATCAAGAAAGGCCACTGAAATATTGAGCCACCTGAGCATAGCAATAATGAGCATAGCAACCTCGAAAAAAGGATGGAAAAATCCCATAAAGAGGTACCTTATGACCTCGGAGCTTACCAAAGACCCTTACGAAGCAGCAAAAGTGCGAAGATGCTCTAGATGGTATTTCCTAATCGGGAAGAGTTGTACCGGCAAGGGTATGCGAGTCCACTACAAAGGTGTGTCAGCAAAGAGGACACTGAGGCTGTCCTTGAGGAAGTCCACGAGGGGGCTTGTGGTACCCACATTGGAACTGACGCCTTGGTGGGAGTAATACTCCGCCAGGGGTGCTTCTGGCCCATCTTAAGAAAGGACACGAGGCAGTTTGTCCAAAAGTGTGATAATTGCCAAAGACACGCCAATGTTCAGAGGTTACCTTCGGAGTTGATAACCTCGGCTAACTACCCCTGTCCGTTCACAGTATGGAGCAGTGACCTCATCGGGCCACTCCTAACGGCACCTAGGGGAATGAAGTTTTGCGTAGTTGCAGTGGATTACTTCATTAAATGGGTCGAGGCAGAACCCCTGGCGGCCATTTCAGCAAAGGACATACAAAAATTCATCTGGAAGAGCATCGTGTGCAGATTTGGCATACCGAGGGTGATAGTGGCCGACAATGGTTCCCAGTTTATTGACAAGGGATTCCAAGAATTCATCACTGAACTCAGGATAAAAATGCACTTCACCCCAGTAGCTCATCCTCTGAGCAACGAACAGGTAGAGGTGTCTAACATAACCATAAAAGATGGTCCGAAAAAGAGATTGAGGGAAGCAAAGGGAAAATGGCCAGGGGAACTTCCTAGTGTGCTATGGAGCTATCGGACAACACCTCGAAGGGCCACGGGTGAGACGCCTTTCTCACTCGTCTTTGGCACAGAGGCCATTATCCTTATCGAGGTAGTTCATCCATCGGCCAGGATACAAGTGTTCGACGAGGAAGGGAATGACCTTGGGTTAAAAGCTAAGCTTGACCTAATTGACGAACACAGAGAAGTGGCCGAGCTAAGAAGAAAAGCCTTCCAGCAAAGAGTGGCTATGACCGCGAACTTACGCGTTAGAAAAAAAGGAATAAAAAAGGAAGACTTCATTCTCCAAAAGGCTGAGTTTTAGCCCCGAAGACTATTTCGCGGAGTATTCTGAGCAAATTGGGAAGGACCTTATCTGGTCCTTGACGAGGTTCGAAAAGGAGTCTATAAGCTTGGCTATCCCGAAGGTGGAGAACTGAAAAATACATGGCACTCGGATGCCTTGAAATTGTACAGTTAGAAATTTTTCTAAGTACAAAAAATTTTCTGCAAAAGTAACTCCACCTAAGAAACTTGCTGAACAAGGTGCAAATAAGTACTTGCGAAAATGGCACATTTCCTCCGAACTTGGTCAGTTCATTTTCCCCAAAAGGTGCATCGACCGAACACGGCTAATGAAAATAGGTCCAAACATTGACTAAAGGTATTTGCCAGAGTTAGCATTTCCTGAAGATGGTCGATAAAAAAAAGAAAAGCAAAAAAGTGTTCTCCAATGGTCCCAGACCGAAAGTGGTCAAGACAACCCTTGGAAACGAAAATTATTGCTTGGGGACTTAGCCAAATTTTAAAGGAAGGAAAAATATTATTGAGAAGGCCTTATTACATGAAGGAGATTACAAAAAGAAGAAGACAAAAGTAAAAGCCCTAGATATCTAAGGGACCACGGCATCGTCAGAAGCTCTGTCCCCAGCATCCTTCGGCGCCAGAGGAGGGACAAAGGGTAGGTTGAGGAGCNTGCATCGACCGAACACGGCTAATGAAAATAGGTCCAAACATTGACTAAAGGTATTTGCCAGAGTTAGCATTTCCTGAAGATGGTCGATAAAAAAAAGAAAAGCAAAAAAGTGTTCTCCAATGGTCCCAGACCGAAAGTGGTCAAGACAACCCTTGGAGACGAAAATTATTGCTTGGGGACTTAGCCAAATTTTAAAGGAAGGAAAAATATTATTGAGAAGGCCTTATTACATGAAGGAGATTACAAAAAGAAGAAGACAAAAGTAAAAGCCCTAGATATCTAAGGGACCACGGCATCGTCAGAAGCTCTGTCCCCAGCATCCTTCGGCGCCAGAGGAGGGACAAAGGGTAGGTTGAGGAGCTCAATCTTCGACCAGGCCCAGCGAGGTCCCTCGGGGATGTTTAGGGCAGCCAGGAAGGAGAGGTCGAGGTCTGGATATTTGGCCAAGACTTGGGGTTGAGCCAGGCAAAAACCGTCTTGGAAGCCGACCTTGGTTGCCTGGTTAGCCTTGTCTAACTCGACATACAGGTCTTCCACCTCGCTTTGCAAGTCAGCGACCTCCTTCTCCAGCTTCTTCGTCTTCTTCTTCTTCTTTGTCTCCTTCTACAGGGCCTCAACCTCAGCTTGAAGATCGGCGTTGTCAGCAAGGGCCTTCACCAGGAGAGTGGAGTCTTCCTCTTTCTCCTTTTGATAAGCCTCATTAGCCGAGGTCAGACGAATGACCTTCCCGCCAAGGTCGGACATTTTCTGGGAGAAGTCCTTCAGGAGCTCTTCTTGGCCCTTTAAAAGTTCTTCCCAAAGTTTACCAACCTCCTCCTTGGCTATTCTGCTCAACTCGACGTTCTTGACAACCGAGTTGGTGCAAAAGACCTTGGCCTTCTACAGACGATCTTCAGCCCAGGCTCGGACCGAAGACTATTTTGTTGCCCAAGCTCTGAAATATCCACTATACCCCAAGAGCTGCAAAAAGAAGGGAGGACACTTGGTAAAACTGGCACAAGGAAAGACAAACACTTAGAAAAAATTGGGAGTCAAAATAAAGGGTCTGAAGAGTACCTGGGCAGCATGCTCGGATATCTTTGCGGTGAGGACCTCCTCGTTAACGCACTCTTCGGCAATCGATTTAAAGAAAGCCTGGGTGAGCACGCCCCTCACCATCTGGGGAGCCATTTGCTGGCATTCTTCGGAAAACAAATTCATGTCCTTCGTAAAAGACCAGAAAGGCTCCATCGGGACCTTATCCTTCAGGATATGAGAGTCCCGAAGGGCCCGCCTCTGGCCATGCTCCACCATCCACGACAAGGGCGCCAATTCCTCTTCAAAGTCAAGGCACAAGTTCCATTAAGGCATTGTCCCTTAACCACAAAATTAAAAGTGCTAAAGATGTCTAAGGAGCAAACCTAGCATAACAAGGCCGTCCCTGGCCCCTGCCCAGGATACCTGCGAGAACTTGGTCTCACGGCAAATTACAGTTGGTACTCATTGATATGTGCACAGATTAAATCCATGTCACTAGTTGATTATCCTAGAATATGCAATATGCATGCTCTTTATGCTTTGACGAGTTATTTAAAACCATAAAATATTAATGTGGCCACAATTTTTCATATAAAACAAGTAGAGCAGTCAAAGCATACAAATCAACCTTTGTATGAGTTAACTACACATAGCAACATGCGTGAGCATTCATACATATAGTAGCTAAGCCCCCGCCTAGAAAGCAATCCTCGAGTCCATGACTCTTCATTTCATAATTAAGGAGGCAACTAGAGTACTATGTACACATACAAAATCCTCTATTGAGATCTTCTCATACTAACTCCCACCTTCGATGTGAATCCCAGTGGCAAGCTTTAGAGACTCCTCTGGATCCAACTAGGTCCAGCTATGCTTGACTATGTCGAATGTACACTAGGCTCTGTAAGCAATGAGCATTTGAGTTAGTACTGTGCAAGACCAACAAGCATCGAAACAAATAAATACTAGAATCATCAAAACTCAGGTATTCCACCTATGCACCAAAAACAACTACCAAAGTAACCCTCAACGGTCACTTCGCCCAACTCCTTCTGTATCTGCACAACAAAACAGTAAGGGTTAAAATCCAAGATTCTCAGTAATGGGTAACCTCATGTACCAACAGTAAAACTGTGGACAGATATGAAATAGCTCATGCATACTCTCTGCTAGCTCTCGTAGTGTGAGGGACCTCTCATATATGTAAATATATGGATATGGATGCTCGGATCCCGAAGGACCGCTCCTCACATAATTTTCTTACTTTCTCACGGGCGTCACTCCGTGACTCACAAGTCCAACTCTTAACTTGTGCCTCGTAAGCCTTAGCTTACGCCTGACTTATTATATAACCTCTCCTTAACTTTGTTGTGCAGGGGAATTGTGTTGAGAACTATGTAACTAGGTTATTAAACCTCATAACCTCGGTGCATTTGAAGCCTCTCCTTACAACGCCATGATCTCCAACACTGCTAGGTTGCCAAGGGTTCTAAAACTTAGACCTCAAGCTCATGATACTTGGTTATATTCGCTTGCGACTTAGTTTCCTCGCGTACTGAACAAGTAACCTCAAAAATTTTCAAAACTCAAGGAAACTCCCACTCCTCAAGGGCCTTTAGGAAGTCTCAAAGTACCCCTAGCATACTTGAGGCCCAAGGTACCTAAAGGACCCCTTTGGTACTCACCTTAATCATCCTAGCAAAATGTGCAAAATTCTAACTTTAAAAATTACCCTCATTTTCATTCAAAACAACATTAAATATGGGGCATTTTAGATGTTTCTAAAACTTATAAGTGATAGTACTCCCTCTTAGCTTCGTGTGGAACTTTGAATCACCTCAATCAGACACCCGAGCGAAAAGTTATGCTAAAAACAAAATAGGGTCTCCAATGCTGTCTTGGCGAC
>KK900980.1:0-11522 GCA_000696445.1 Aquilaria agallochum
GGTGAAGGCTCAAGCTCCTCCCTTCCCCTTAGCCATGCCCCTCAAGTACCACAAAGAAAATATTGCTGATAAACCATCTAAACAACATGATTTATACTACTATGATTTCTGCACTAAACAACTTTTCTAGAACAAAATAAAAAATAAAATGTGAATTCACATTGCGTATACAATAATCCTAGCAAGACAAACTAACTGAACAACCTAACTAAATATTCTCTTTTGATATTTCCTAATGTATCACAAAGATTTTATTGTTTCTTGAGAAAAGAAGACTACTAGATAAGAATTCAATAGGCTAACTTCATTAAATCTAATATAATTTTGTACTACAATAAGGTAACAAACATTGCAAAATGAAGTGCAATTGCTTTGGATAGGAAAAGAAAATTGTTTGGAGTTCCCAAAGAGAGTAAGGATAAAACTTTAAAACTACAACAACTTTCAAAATAAACCCATCCCCATACTTCATCCTAGCCTCAACTTCATAACGCTAAGCTCTAACAAGGATCACTAAGGAAATTAACCAAATGAGAAATATATTTTTCAATTATGAGAAAAGATAAAAAAAAAATATAAGTGAGAAACCAAAATCCAATGTATTTCTACCTCTCTAGCAAAGAGATGATGTCTCAAATCAAGAGCAGAACAGAGAGCATTAAGAAGCATTTTGACAGAGCTGTTCATGAGGAAACCTTGAGAATTCTCCACCCTACCACCTAAACATTGGTTTCTTTATGGTCCATTCCTTGCTAGCATAAGTTTTTCTTGTTCATTTTTCCAATGGTAGCTAAAATGTTGAAATAAATATCCCTTGTTGATGAAGGTGAGTGATGGATGCAACAATGAAGAGGGCTAAGGTTGGAGACTTTGACGAATGATGAAAGAAGCGAAAGGCTTGGAGGCTTAGGCATTTGATGAGTTAGTAGTCACAGGGGTATGAGAAGATAGTATTACTATTACTATTATATTGTGAAGAAGGAACCTCCTTTCAAGTCCCTAAAAATATCAATTTTTCTCTTTTCTCTCTATACTTTTTCATATGACAATCATGCCCAAATAGAAAATATGATTATAGTATAAGATCGGCAGATCTATGACTTTGAAAGCTATACCTGCCATAAAGCAAATTATATGTACTGAAAGAGAGTTTTAACATCATTTTTTTGCATTTTTCTTTATAATGATCATATCCTTTTTCCAGTCCTTAATTTCATTTCTTCCCTTTTGGTCTCCAGACCTTTTCATATGACAACAAGGCCCAGATCGACAAGATGAAGGCAATGGTGGGATCGGTATATCTGCAATTTTTAAAAATACAACTGCTAAAGTAAAAAATTATAGGGACTGAAAAAGAGTTTCTCTAACACTAACAATTTTGCTTTTTCCTGTGAATACTTAAATTCGTCCTCTAGACCTGACCTCGGGTTTCCTCTTTTTTTGGTACCATAGTGGATTTTTGTGTTCCCTCATCATCTGGGCACTACACATCATCAGTCTCCAAGAAGTGATAGAAAGTATAGGCAGATCCACTATACATCTATGGCAGGCAAGGTATAGGTACTGTGATGTTTGGTACCTGGGTCTAGGTCTATGTTTGGGCAAGGGTCTAGCTCTTGGTTTGGGTCTGTGACACCAAAGTCTGCGTCTGTGGTGCCTAGGTCAGTGAGAGAATATGCTCTTGCCCTCGTGGACCCTGACCATGTCCCGGGCCACAAAACTAGTTGGGTGGGGCTTTGCCCGAGCCTATCTATGTCGAACCCTGACTAACCATCCTAAAAATGAATGATAATTATGACTAATTAGTCCATAATTTAGCTAATACCAATACTTGAACTAATTTTCATAGTTTAGCTAATTGCATACTTTAAGGAATTTTCATATTTTCTAATTTCCATTAACTTAAGTAATTTTCACATCTTAGCTAATTTTTATATTTCCACTAATTTAACTAATTTTCATATTTTACCGAATCATAGCTAATTTTTATATTTCGACTAATTTAACTAATTTTCACATTTTACCGAATCATAGCTAATGTTCATATTCAAGCTATTTTTCATATTTTAGCTAATTTTCATATTGTAACTAATTTAGCTAATTTTTATATGTCCACTAATTTAACTAATTTTCATATCTTACCAAAATTTTCACAGTGTTCCTAAATTAGCTAATGTACCTTATTTTTAGATTCTAGCTATTTTTTATATTTTACCTAAATTTCATATTTTAGCTAATTTAGCTAAAATATACTAATTTTCACCTAAATTTTCACATTTTATCTAGTTTTTGTATTTTACCTATATTTCCACTAATTTACCTAAATAAATTTTTTGTCTAATTGCACACTTTAGCAAAATTTCACAATTTTGCTAATTTAACTAATTTTCTAATTTTAAATAATAACACTAATTTTTACTAATATTCATAAACACATAAACTTAATCAACCAAACGAAACCAAACAAATGGCCAAAATTTTTTAGGGAACAAATAAATGAGAGTGAGAGCAAATAAAATTAACATCGATGGACCTGGTGTGTTAATGGTGAGCTTCTAGGATGAGAGTTGAAGATCATCGAAGTGGTGAGCTAGGATGAGAGGGGGGAAATTGACGGTGTCGGCAAGCTGGGATGATATGGAGATCATTGGTGGCGAATCACCTAAGAAACAAATTGAAGACAGCATGGAGAATGGAATCGGGGGAGAGACTGAAATGGTGGATGAGGGTAATTGTCCTATGGTTTTGTTACATAAAAATAATAAGTAAGAAGCAAAAGTGTAGGAAATATTCCTACGATTTTGTCACAATTTTCCTTCAAAAAAATAAGGCACAGAAAAAGTGCAGGACATTTTCTAAGGTTTTGTGGCAAAAAATGATCAGACCAATTTCATTTCTTGCCTTCTAAATCTGCAAAAGTTTTGCAATTCCCACCTATTTAATCCTTATATATATATATATATATAATAAAATATAAAAATTTGTATACCCTAACAAAATCATTAAACATACTAAATATGGAAATTTCTCAATATGAAATAAGTTACTACTTACATATATATGTGTGTGTGCAAGGCCTCAGATGATGCAAAAGTTTAATTACTAAAAACAGTAATTGAACCATATAATTTGGTGAATAATCACTCCATCATCTGCGGAAACATTACTAAGTAATGAACTTTCATCCTCAAAATCATCTTTGAAATTGTTGCTAAGTAACTTTGTAAATGAAGCTACATCTTGATATTTAACCACTACCGAAGGTGTTACATAAACTAAGGGTAGGGTTTACAAAGTTAAAGTTAAGGTTAAGGACAAAGTGTTAGGAATTAGATCTTTAAATAGGGTTTAGAGTTTGGAGTTATAGGATTTAGGCTGGTTTAACAATTTAGAGTACTTAAGGTCTAGGGATTTCATGTGGTTTAAGGGGTTTAGGGATAGGTTTTTTAGTTTTAAGGTTTAGGATTAATAAAATTTGTGTTTAGTGTTACATTTTGGGGTTTAGGGATTTACGGTTAGGGCTTAACGACTTGTGCTTTGAGATTTAGGGTTTAGACTAGTTTAGGGTTAGGGTTTGGGGCGAGGTTTGGGGTTAGGGTTTATATTTATGTATTTAGAGTTAGGGGTTTGTGTTTAGGGTTTAGGGTTACAAATTGTGGGAAAACTATCACAGTTTATGTTCCTATGATTTTGAGACATAACTTTTGTCGTAAAAAATTTGTAGGGAAGTATTTGTTTCCTACAATTTTGAGACATTCAATTTTATGTGGTTTAAGGGGTTTAGGGTTAGGGTTTTAAGTTTTAGGGTTTAGGATTAATAAGATTTGTGTTTACTGTTATGGTTTGGGGTTAATTAGGGATATAAGGTTAAGGTTTGAAGACTTGTATTTAAAGATTTAGGGTTTAGGCAAGTTTAGTGTTAGGGTTTAGGGTGGGGTTTAGGGTTAAGGTTTGTATTTAGGGATTTAGGGTTAGGGTTTGTGATTAGGTTTTAGGTTTACAGATCATAGGAAAACTGTCACAATTTATGTTTCTACGATTTTGAGATGCCATTTTTGTCGTTAAAAATCTATAGGAAAACATTTGTTTCTTATGATTTTGAGAATTTTAATTTGCTACAATTTTATGTGTGAAAAAATTGTTGGAAATAATTTTCCAAGAAAATCGTAGGAGTCAGTTTCACATGAAAATCGTAAGAAAAGTTGTTGAAGGAAATGCATAGGACACATATTTGCCTTAAAACTATCAGACAAATTGGCCCCACCACTCCATCTGATGCTTTTACTTCAATTTTTTATCCAATAATTTTTAGCGTAGGAAATAGCTGTAGGAAATACTCCTCACGTTTGTAGTGAATGTAGAAATGTAAAAGTCGTAAAGTTTCTAAGTTTCTAAGACTAAAGTGAAGACTCTATTTGTTTCTACCTATATATAAGTTTCTACTAAGACTTAAGCCATTTTTTATTCATAGAATCATAAAAATGTAAATTTTTAAGACTCAACTCAGGATTTTAATAACTATGGTGTAAGGGATTATAATTTCACGCCGTAATTGGTTAAGGAACTAATGGTAGTGAGATTGAGCATGATGAATACGAGGACGAGCAAGCATAGGAAGAAGAAATTCCTGGAGACAGAGGGTGAATTTCGGCTTTTCGATCTTCCAGATGAAATTCTAATCGACATTCTTGAAAGACTCAATTCCTTGGCATGGATCTGAGTTGCTTTGGTGTGCAAAGGGTGGCACCTTTTACTCCATAAGCATCCTCCCCTCGTCGCATAAATAAAATAATTCCCATATTTTTTGACCTTTAGTCCCATAGACAACCACTTCCTTCTCCACAACCTATGTTTCGTAAGCCAGCAGAAGCCTTGTGCCCCAATCAAACGCTACTTAGAATTACCGGCCAATGCCATCTCTCAGGGCTGAGTATCACTGCTTGGTTTAGTCGTGAAGTTCAGTTGGTTTGCTTTCTATGTTGAGGGTTCTGCAATGCTTAGTGATAATATTTTCTTGTACTCCCCCTTCACTAGAAAATATATCTATTGGCCGCCCTTGTGATGAACCTTCCGAGTTCACCATGTCCCACCCTCCAACTTGTTCAGATTGTGTTTTCTTAGTTTTCCTAGGTTTGTGCGCCTAGCATCGCACTTGGATCAACACCTGCTGCCTTGGTGACATGGCCTAGAACAACCATGATGTCGGAGAGTTCATCAACTCGACATATTTGACTATAGTACTTATAAGAGGAAGATTCATCTGCATGGTAAGGGAGCAAAAGATGGTTGCCTTCAATCTAGCTCATGAGTCATCGCAAGTGTTGGCTAATTATATGCCACTAGTTGATGGTGAGGATAACCTTCATCGCAATAGTTCATTAACTCCACTAAACTTTGCCTTCAATGGCAGATCTAATGTGATTCCTTGTGATACATTGAAGCTTCAATGACATGACATGCCATTCCCTTGTAAGCATTAAATATAACAAACAATCTATAAGCAATTTTACACATTTATTGATTGCCATAGTTCATTAGAATCTCTTGTTATGTATCACAACTTTGTATTGCTCTGTCAGGTTTCTAGTATAGCCTCTGCTTGTCACTTTTGTTCTACCAAATCAGTCATAAATTGATAGTTACATTGCTTTAGTTAGTTACTTAATGGTTCTGGGTGCAATCTTCCTCTCAAGTTGATAGTGATAAAAAGATGGGCTACTACTTGAAGTTGCTCAAGTACCTACCAACATAGATCTTGCATTGTTATTACTAACCCATGTTTAGATGATCTAATGGAGGTTAGTTTGTTGATGGTGCAGTTTTCTCGATTTGCTAAATCAAAACAAATATTAATGTAAATAAATTTAAGGTAAACTTAAATAAAAAAAAATTGAATTGGCGCAAATAATTTGGGACAGAGATAGCATATATAAATATATATTTTACGACATGTAGAAATTAAACGATCAGTAGTTGGCTTTGTCGATCACTCTTATCATCGGGATGTTTGCCACATTAAATATGTACATCTTTATTTCCGGGTGAAAGGTTTATGTGGGTATTCTTTTCTATATATAAAAAGGCAGTTTTGAACCAAAGACAAGTCGTGTGCACTATTGTTAGAACCTAGACTGGAAGTGAATGATCATTTAGCTCAAATGTTGTCTTTTAGGTGTAGAGATCTTGTGTTGGCTATTGTTGCTACTTATTGTAGTCTGTGATTCTTTTTGTTATGATTATGACTCAAAATCTTTTGTTGGTTATGGAGTCAATAATAAGTGGTGTATCAGCTGCAAAGTTGTTTGTTTCTACAGATTATACGGTTTCAAGTACAAGGCAGGCCCTCTTTTCATTTTATCTTATAAAAACGCAGGTTTGTGTTGCTTCATATTATAATGTCTCCAGATCATCCTGTATTCATTCTAGTGTTGCGACTCTACCTAAAGATTGAACTTGATCTATTGCAGCTACAGGTTATACTTATACCCTAGAATGATTTGTCAGTTATTATGGCTTTGCTTTGATAAGGGAGGAGTAGCTACTACTGGTAGCAGGGCCAAAAGGCCAAATCTTGATGGAAGATTATTTGGTGAGTTCCATGCTATCCCCAGCCACGCACACCTGATGATCTGATTTATCAATGCAAGTGAGACGCTGATCATGATCATGATCATAATGGTCCTCTTATGCAATACAACCTTTTATTGTACTTACTATCTTTAAATTTACACCCAGTTCATTTGCGCTGAAAACATTTGTAAGAATCTAACTTTTTGCATTATGTATACTTACGGCCCCACTTGTTTTGTCATGACCTCTGTTTCTTTCATAAAATTAGGAATGACAACTGGGTGCGTCAGGTTAGGTTTAGATCGGGTCATTCAGGTTCGGGTCTAGTTGGGTTAACATGAATTTGGGTTCAGGTAGGGTCATTTGAGTTCGGGTTTAGGTTAGGCCAGGTTTATTTGGTTTCAGGTTCACTACAGGTCAAGTCAGGTTTTGGGTCAGATTCGCGTCGACCTTTGTGTTTGCTGGGGTTACTAGTGTATAGGCAAAAATGATTGAATCGATTCTTTTTTTTTTCCAATTTTTGTTAAATTTTAAATCAAAGAATTTAATTTTTTGTGTGATTTAATTTAAATTAATTTTTATTTTTTTAGTATATTTAATCAAAATAATCATAAAAATCTTCTTCATTATAGTTTAGTACATATTTAGGTAATATAATATTATTGGTAATACTTGATTGTTTTTCTAGACTCATACCCTTCACCTATCACTATATAAGTCATTTAGATCCTCATCCAGCTATCACCCAAATATATACTATGACAATTTTGCTATGCTTATGTTTCAATGAATTTTTCTTTGAAATTACTACGAAATGCTAAATTGTAAAATTTGAAAAATTTTGGGTGAAAGTGAAAAGATTTCAAAAGTTCGGGGAACCATGTTGTAATTATTAGGGGTGATAGAAATGAAACTTTTTAAAGTTTAGGTACCTTATTGTAGTATACTTAAAAGTTTAAGGATAAATGTTTTAATTTTAACAATTTCTATCAAGACCATTAAACTTACTAATTATAAACGTTACTTATTTTGGAAAAATCCAAATATGAGACTTACTAAATATGGAAATCCCTTCCCCAAATTTGGGACTTACAAAATATAGAAGTCTTCAAAAAATGAAAGTTACTAAATATGAAAATCTCCTCTTAAAATATAAGAATTACAAAACATGAACGTTTGAAAAAATTGGAGTTACTAAATATGGAAATCTCCTCCCCAAATATAAGACTTACTAAACTTGGAAGAATAAAAAAAATGGAAGTTACTAAGTACAGAAATCATTTTTCTTAAATATGGGACATATTGAATATGAAAGTCCAAAAAAATGGAAATTGCTAACATGGAACCCCCATATTTAAGACTTACTAAATATGGAAGATAATGAATTAGGATGAGGGTTAAAATTGGGTCTTGTTAGGTTTAGTCATCAGGTCATCTCGGGTTTGGGTCATTTCGATTTCGGGTCAATTCAGACTCTGGTCATGTTGGATTCGATGTTTTTTTTTTTTTTAGTCATTTGAGTTCAGGTTTTCTCAAGTTTCCCTTCAATTGGATTCAGGTTCAGGTCGTTGACTTTTTTGTCTAATCAGGTTAGGTCGGACTTGGGTTTGGGTGAGTTGTGCATAATCATCGAGTCGGATCAGATTTTGTCATCCCTACATAAAATCACTATTCTATCACTCCTATTTTTAAATTGACCTAGGCCTTTTTCTCTAACTCACAAAAAATAACTTTACTCCCACTAAGGATGTCAACAGCGTAGATTGGGCATGATTACCCCTTATTCATCATCCGTGCTCACGGGTTTTTGCTAAACCGTCACTTCGTGGGTATCCACCGTAAAGGCTCTCCTAGTGTTTCATCTACTTTGAATATTGAAGCAAGTAAATCCCAAGTTATTTCCCTCAAATAAGTTTTATCAAGCAAACTAAGTAAGGATAAATTGAGTTACAAAATGTAATTGGCATCTAAAGGGCATGGCAAATTGGTAATTTTGGCCCAAGTCCATGGCATGACCATAATTTCAGTAAAATTAGGTTCATACAAGTGTTTTGAGCTAATTCATTTAAGACCATAAGTGTTTATAGCCATTTGAACCAATACCAAAAGTTAAGGCTGAAAAATGCACTAAGTGAGAAATTAAGCTATTATGTCTTATAATGGCTTAAGTGGCCTAAGGGCAAAGTGTGTGGGTAAGAAAAATCTTTCTGTGGGACCAAGGAGTGATGGTGTGGGAAGCATTTTAGTGGCCTAAATGATGCAAAGTTAAGTTTGAGGGCCAAAGTGTCAAATGGAAGATAGGTTAGCTATATAAGTGGAAAGGATGACACTATTCATCATCTTCCCCATTTGCCATTCTCGTGGCTCTCTCTCTCCTCCATAGCTCTCCACCTCCAAACCTCCCAAATCACTCAAGTTCCCATGAAAATTGAAGGTCCCAAAGCGATCCCAACAAGCCCTTAGCTCATTTTTTGTGGATTTGGTGCATTTGGAGTTGTTCTTGCAAGTTTTTGGTTCAAACCCTAAGGTAAATGTCTTTGATCCTTGTGGGTTAGTTCTAAGCTTGTTAAATGGTTAGAAATGGTCTTAACTTTGTGCTCTTGGTGTCCAATTTGGTTGATTTTGAGCTTGAAACTCAAAGGAACTCGATGGAGCTCGAGTGTGCTCATTGCTTGTTTCCTACTTTAAGGATGATTTGAGGTAAGGAATTTAAATTAATTCAGCTCAAATAATGCATAAAAATGTATTATTTATGAGTGGGAATGAAGTAGAAACAAAACCCAAGTGAATTGGCTTTGGGATGGGAAAGTTTGAGCAAGTTTTATGCAAGTTCGCACATTATCGCGCAATACTGTAATGCATTGGCGACACATAACCCCTAGACGCATTGCCGTTAGATGTCAGGATTCCAGAGCATTGATGCCTTTGGAGACGCATCACCGAAGGCATCGCCAAGGGATTAGTCCCTCAAGCTCGGGGCATCCTAAAAATGTCTCAAACTCTCAGTTATCATCCCTAGGCTAATTTAAGATGTTCCGTAGCCTTGGTTGGGTCTAGAACTCATTCCTAAGTTGGGAATTATGCATTATTTAGGTGGTATCTAAGTGGTGTGGTTAAGGTAGGGTAAGGAATAGTTGCTAAGGAAGTTAAAGTGTTTAACTTGCTAAGGGAGCACTAAAGGGATTAAGGCGGGTTTCAGACTCTTTGTTGGCTTAAGTAAGAGGTCTTAGACCTTTGGCCAATCAAAGGAAACCTAAAAGGATCCCAACCGAACCTTAAGGTTTTAGTAAGTGAGCCACCAAGAACCCCTAAGCTAAGCTCGAAGAGCTTGGTAAGTTGAACCACATAAGGTGGCTACCCTGCACAATAAGTTAAGGGAAGAGACGGATAAGGAAGGAGTAAGCAGTGACTTACTCTAAGTAACTCATTAGAGGCGGGCAAAGGTTGAGTAAATGTCAACTTACTCTAAGGCGCCCATAAGAGGACTTCATGGGATTAGTTAAGTGTTAGCATAGGATACGATGGCCAGTATCCAAGTACCCCAGCCGTATAAGCTCACGGCAAGTCTAACACCTACGGGTGTAAGGAAGTCCTAAGTGCATCTGCATATGCATATTTCATCCATCCATCCATCCACTCATTATTTTGCATTGTTTGTTCAACAAGAATAGAAACAAAAGACCAACGTAACAACTAACGAAGCTTTGCTTTGTATGTTATATATTTGTATGTTTATTGTGCCTTGCATGCTTGTATATCTTTCCCCCTGCAGGTACTAAATCCCTTACTGAGTACTTTAGAGTACTCACCCCTTAAATGTTGTGCAGGTTAAGCGGGCTAGTTACCCTTAATAGTTGGTAAGGGGCAGCTGTTAAGTCTAAGTTTTATTGAATTAAAGGTATTCTCTAAGTAGGAAACTTTATGTTTCTAAGTTACTTATAGAATAAGGTAGTACAGACCAAAGTGTTTGCCTTACAGTTTGAGGCTAAGTGAGTACAAGGAAATGTGGCTCATCACTTAAAGCTAGCTTGCTTGGGTGAAGAGCTAAAGACGGATCTTAGTAGATATAAGTTGCTTCTTCTAAATGTATGGTAATTTCATACATAGATTGCCTCTACTAGTGTCCATTGATGTGTATAACACTAGGGTTACATTTAGGTACATATGAGATTGAGATGTATGCACATAGTTGTTACTTGAAGTTAAAGCAACTAAAGTTTTGTCTTGGCTTGCTTTGAATTATGTTTTTATTAACTGCCGCGGCATAGTTTTAGTAATATTTTAATTTAATTTTTATCGCGTAGCCAAGACAATGCATGCATATCTCCTATGCAGGACAGGCTAAGTAACTAGTTGCACGTAAAGATTTAAGATACTTCACGAGTAATAACTAGCCAATTGTAACCTAAGTGGGATCATAATTGCCAAAGAGCCTACCAGTGTTAGCAATTTAGGGCACTGGGGTCCTCTTCTGCCACAGTTGGTATTAAAGCAAGTCAATGGTCCTAGTAGAGGCAATAGGTGACTAAGATCCAAGTGTGTCCTTGTGCTAAGTATGGTTAGTACTGCTTGTAAGTATTTCTGGAGTTGTTGTTTGGCTTTGGTTGTAGGTATATCGGCGGATACTCAGTAAGGTTCTGGTGTTGAGGCAAAGGACCAAACAAAGGTCTAGGTGGCCTTATGGTATTAGCCATAAGAAAGTTGGCAATTTTGTTGTACAGTCCCAGTAGCACTATGGCGTGAGTAGCACAAGGAACATGCTCGACCCTTTAAGGAGTGGAGATCGTGGTTCAAGCATAAGGGGTAAGGGTTGAAGTGTGGTAAGGCCTACCAGTGCACTGAGACCAAGGGAGGAATCCCCACCCTAAAGGCAGGACCAAGTTCAACGAAATGTCTACAGATATGTGGAAAAAAGGCAAAGTTCGATGAGCAGTAAAAAAAAACCCAAGGGT
>KK900980.1:14116-27756 GCA_000696445.1 Aquilaria agallochum
AAGAGTTAACTTTAGGAACCTGAAGTTATGAGTAAAGAAAAGCAAGTGGTACCCTAAGGGCTCGTGATAATTGTGAGGAGTTGGTTAGGTGAAGGTTGAGAACCATAACCCATAGGTCTCAAAATTGTGAAGTTGTCTTTAAGGGTGCCTTACCTTAAAAAGAGGAATCTATTGATTTTTGGTAGGTTGGTCAAGGTTCAAGAGTTAACCTGAGCCTTGAAGACCAAAAGCGTAACATCTGAATCCCTAAGAAATTATAACTCAGAATGGGAATGAAGGCGAGGGATCATGAAAGCACCATTAGCCAAGTGGCTTTAAGGATAACTTAAGTAAGTTAAAAAAAAAAAAGAGTTGTCCTAAACAGTTTTAAAACTGGGACCTATAACTAATAAGAACACCCATGGAGACAGAATGAACTCTAAGTAGTAGGCTTATGTGTAGTATTTTTGTTATGGTCTGTGTTAACCTAAGGCTACTCAAGAAGAGTAAAGGTGAATTGAGCAATGTTCTCGATTGTTTGGGAGTTCATTCATTCTAGATAGTGGGGGCTCATTTTCTGTTCAAAAAAACAAAGAAAGCTTTAAGCCAAAGGGCTAAGAGTGCAGACCTAAGTTAACCCTAAAGGTTCATAAAAAATAGAACCCTAAGATCCAAAGTGTACTCCACTATCGAAGGGTCTTGAATAAATCAGGAAGAATTGACATTGGTATTGTTGGGTGTGAATGCTGAGTTAAGGTCTTAAATATAAAGAAGCTCAAGATAGAGCTAAGTTTGAGAAGAGGTAATATCCTCATTAGTGGATTCAAGGCAACCGAAGTTGAGGTTTATTGAAAATTTAGTAAGCTTGTTAAGCCTAAGAAGTTTATAGGATTCTTTATTTTCTTAAGGGTTAAGGTAAGAGGTTACCTAAGTGGTTTAAGAGTCAAGGTGGGGTCGGTTGATGACTAAGAAAAATTCTTGAACAAATATGTAGCCAAGGAAAAAAAAAGAACCAAAACCCCGAGGTAAGATTATTGAAGCTAAGGTAGTTAGAGCTACCTAATGAGTCCCCAAAGTTGAGCTGCTAAATGATGGCCTTGAATCACTAAGAGCCTATGAGAATGAGTCAAACTAAAGGCTCTAGTAAATCTTAGTGTTCGAAGAGACTTCAAGTGCTTAAGTGAAATATGGGCCAAAAGGGTGCCAAGTAAGACTTCCTTAGGCATAAGGAGGTTATAGGCCTCAGTTAAACCTTAGGGTGCACACACTATGGGCTATGGGTGTGTAAATCACACTAAGTAGTCATGGTGATTAGTGCATAAGGATGTGGTATTGAGGCGATGACCTAAGAATGTGCCTAAGTATAGGGAAGCAAGGTATAGGTACCAAAGCGGTCTCAAGTAAGGTATGAGATTTGTAAGTCTCATTCAAACAAAATTGTGTGTTGGGAGCACTCATGGGCAGTAGTTGGGTTGTGTTAACCCAATGGGTTTAGGGTATTAAGAAAGACCCCTATGGATTCCATGTGAAACCTGTTAGTGTTGTGCCCAAAAGCCAATCATGAGATGATTGTATTTTGCACATTGAGTCATGATATTTTATTGAGGCATTAAATCCAACAATTATGTTTGTTGTTTTGTTTCTGCGTAACTTAACAAACATAATCGTAACCCTAGAATAATGATATTCTTAAACGTCCCTGGTCTAGTATTATTGTGGAGCGGGTTGCAATAATACATAACGACTAGCATACGTGGAGACTAATATGAGATATGTAGTCTACATATGGGTACAAGTTGGAGAACTTGTGTACTGGACCGACCCACCATGAGAACACTACATGGATCGTTATATGAGTGTCATAAGTGATTCTCATAGTGATCATGGTATATGTAGTCCTTCGACCTAAGATCATCAAGGTTCCCTACATGTGAGTCACATACTTTGATACTTTCCTTTGTTGCTCGTAACTGAGTGAACTTGAAGGAGGTCATTGGGTATGTCACATATCATGCGGAGGGATTTGTATGATCAAGATGGGATTTGTCCCTCCTATGTAACGGGAGTGATATCTTCGGGCCCCTTGATAGAGTGAGACTTAGAAAATGCATGGCCATGCTCGGATGAGTTGATATGCGATATCAATGTCATCAGTTTAAGTTAGTCTACTCGGTAATCAAGAAACCAAAGATTGGGCTATACGAGAGTGACACATTCCATGTCTCGTNGTTCAGGTTTTGTGATTCGACTCTACAGTTGAGTGAGAGATCTCAACCGAAAATTAGGTATGAAAATTTTCGAACACCTAGTTTACCCCGTTTTACTTGGATCCTTGAGGGTTTCAGTTAAATTCCGCTCCGCTGTTTGGCTCCCGAAACCCATCAAAACCAAGATAAGCATGAGGGCAAATCCCAGGTAATAAAGAGTGAAGGAGCATGCTAAGGGTTTCTTAAGAATTAAGGGCCAAGAAATTGCTATGTGACTAAGAGTACTCAAGGACCCGAGCATGTTAGTGATTACTTAAAGGAGTCAAGTGTAGAAGAGTTGGGCAGTCTATGGTACACCTAAGGACACCTGAAGAATGTAAAGTCTTTGTGAACTAAGGTGCCTATACCAAGGCAAGGGTGTCAAGTTTTTGAGTTCCTAAAATGGCTAAAGAACCCTAAGGTAGTAAGTGTAAATAGCTACCTAAGAAAGTTAAGGGTAAGTCACCACAAAAAGGGTACCGTACTTAAGGTGCTAAAGGGTAGTGATGCAAGAGCACTAAGTGGTGGTAACTGAGAAACACCTAAGTAGGGCTAGAAAGCCTAAGTGAAGTGTAAGTTTGTGATAAGTTCCACCAAGGGTAATGGTTCAACTAGGAGACTAAGTACTCCCAAATGTACCACCAATGTGGAGGATGGCCAAAAAGGAGCAAGTAGCTCTAGTTTGGTTAGGCTTAAGTGAAAATTAGGAGTATGGGGATGTGCCTTGTAAATCAAGGTAAGATGTCCACCCCATAAGTAATGTCTCCAAGGAGAGGTTTCCTAAGGAGTACATTAAGAAGTTTATTAACTAACAAGTCAAAAAGCTAAAAACTTGAATGAGCTCGTGGTTAAGGAGCTATGGGCAACCATAGTAAAGAAAAGACCATGAGTTAGAAAACTTAGCAAGATGTAAGAGGATTATCATCCAAGTGTTGTGCTCAACTGACAATCGAAATTTGGAGGACCAAATTTCTTAAGGTGGAGAGAATGTAAAGGCTTTCCTAGTCTTTCCTCTGCTCTAAATCTTAAGGCAAGTAAATCCCAAGTTATTTCCCTCAAATAAGTTTTATTAAGCAAGGAAAGCAAGCTAAGTAGGGATAAATTGAGTTACAAAATGTAATTGGCACCTAAAAGGCAAGGAAGGAAAAATGGTAATTTTGGCCCAAGTCAGTGGCAAGACCGTAATTTCATTAAAATTAGGTTCATGCAAGTGTTTTGAGCTAATTGATTTCAGACCATAAGTGTTTATAGCCATTTGAACCAAAACCAAAAGTTAATAAGTGAGAAATTAAGCTATTATGTCTTATAATGGCTTAAGTGGCCTAAGGGCAAAGTGTGTGGGTAAGAAAAATCTTTCTTTGGGACCAAGGAGTGATGGTGTGGGAAGCATTTTAGTGGCCTAAGTGATGCAAAGTTCAGTTTGAGGGCCAAAGTGTCAAATGGAAGAGAGGTTAGCTATATAAGTGGAGGAGATGACACTATTCATCATCTCCCCCATTTGCCATTTTCGTGGCTCTTTCTCCTCCATAGCTCTCCACCTCCAAACCTCCCAAATCACTCAAGTTCCCATGAAAATCGAAGGTCCCAAAGCCATCCTAACAAGCCTTTAGCTCATTTTTGGTGGATTTGGTGCATTTGGAGTTGTTCTTGCAAGTTTTTAGTTCAAACCCTAAGGTAAATGTCTTTGATCCTTATGGGTTAGTTCTAAGCTTGTTAAATGGTTAGAAATGGTCTTAACTTTGTGCTCTTGGTGTCCAATTTGGTTGATTTCGAGCTTGGAACTCAAAAGAACTAAATGGAGCTCGAGTGTGCTCATTGCTTGTCTCTTTCTTTAAGGATGATTTGATGTAAGGGATTTAAGTTAATTCAGCTCAAATAATGCATAAAAACGTAGTACTTATGAGTGGGAATGAAGTAGAAACAAGACCCATGTGAATTGGCCTTGGGATGGGAAAGTTTGAGCAAGTTTCATGTCAGTTCGCACCCTGTCGTGCAATGCTGTAATGCATTGGTGATGCGTCGCCATTAGACGTCAGGATTCCAGAGTGTTGATACCTTTGGAGACGCGTCACCGAAGGCATCGCCAAGGCATTAGTCCCTCAAGCTCGGGGCATCCTAAGAATGTCTCAAACTCTCGGTTATCATCCCTAGGCTAATTTAAGATGTTCCGTAGCCTCGGTTGGGTCTAGAACTCATTCCTAAGTTGGGAATTATGTATTATTTAGGTGGTAGCTAAGTGGTGTGGTTAACTTAGGGTAAGAAATTGTGGCTAAGGAAGTTAAAGTGCTTAAGTTGCTAAGGGTGCACTAAGGGAATTCAAGCGGGTTTCAGACTCTTTGATGGCTCAAGTAAGAGGTCTTAGACTTCTAGGCAATCAAAGGAAACCTAAGAGGATCCCAACCAAACCTTAAGGTTTGGTAAGCGAGCCACCAAGAAGCCCTAAGCTAAGCTCAAAGAGCTTCGTAAATTGAACGACATAAGGTGGCTACCCTGCACAATAAGTTAAAGGAAGAGATGAGTAAGGAATGAGCAAGCTGTGACTTACTCTAAGTAACTCATAAAAGGTGGGCAAGGGTTGAGTAAGAGTCGACTTACTCTACGGCGCCGTAAGAGGACTTCATGGGGTTAGTTAAGTGCTAGCATAGGATACGATGGCCAGTATCCAAGTAACCCAGCCGTATAAGCTCACGGCAAGTCTAGAACCTATGGGTGTAAGGAAGTCCTAAGTGCATCTGCATATGCATATTTCATCCATCCATCCATCCATCCACCCATTATTTTGCATTGTTTGTTGTTGTTCTTATCCTTGTTTTCTGGTTGCATTGTTGATTGCTTGCTTTCCTTTGTATGTTATATATATTTGTATGTTTGTTGTGCCTTACATGCTTGTATATCTTTCCCCCTGCAGGTACTGAATCCCTTACTGAGTACTTTAGAGTACTCACCCCTTAAGTGTTATGTAGGTTAAGCGGGCTAGTTGGGCTTAACAGTTGGTAAGGGGCAGCTGTTAAGGCTTAGTTTTATTGAATTAAAGGTATTCACTATGTAGGAAACTTTACGTTTCTAAGTTACTTATGGCATAAGGTAGTACTGACCAAAGTGTTTGTCTTACAGTTTAAGGCGAAGTGAGGACAAGGAAAGTGTGGCTCATCACTTGAAGTTAGCTTGCTTGGGTGAAGAGCTAAGGACGGATCTTAGTAGATATAAGTTGCTTTTTCTAATTGTATGGTAATTTCATACATAGATTGCCTCTACTAGTATAAATTGATGTGTATAACACTAGGGTTACATTTGGGTGCATATGAGATGGAGATGTATGCAAATAGTTGTTACTTGAAGTTAAAGCGATTAAAGTTTTATGTCTTAGCTCGGTTTGAATTATGTTTTTATTAACTATCGCGGCACTGTTTTAATTATATTTTAATTTAATTTTTATTACATAGCTAGGACAATGCATGCATATCTCCTATGCATGGTAGGCTAAGTAACTAGTTGCACGTAAAGTTTTGAGGCACTTCACGAGTAATAACTAGTCAATTGTAACCAAAGTGGGATCATAGTTGCCAAAGAGCTTACCAGTGTTAGCAATTTAGGGGCCTTATTCCGCCACACCACCAGTGAGCGAAATTTCTCACCCGCGCACATCACCCACTGGTAATCCATACCTACCTAATTCCTCTACCAAAATTTCAATTTTCACTTCTCAAAGATTAACTCTAACTCAACAACGGTCACAATTCTATAGGCAATGCCGCAATAATGATGAAAATGGAAAAAAGGAAACACTACAGAAAATTAACTCACTCATGCTACAAACTATTGTATGGATGCCAAACTACCTTGACCAATATTTCTTTAGCTTTTCATTAGTTGGTCAAGGTTCAAGCTCCCCCCCTTCCCCTTAGCGATGCTCCTCAAGTACCACAAAGAAAATATTACAGATAAACCATCTAAAAAACATAATTGATCACTGCAGTAAACTACTTTTCTAGAACAAAATGAAAAATAAAATGTGAATTCACATTGAGTATAAAATAATCCTACCAAGACAAACCTACTAAACAACCTGACTAAATATTCTCTTTTGATATTTCCAATGGCTTCATAAAGATTCTATTGTTTCTTGAGAAGAAAAAGCTACTAGATAAGAATTCAATAGGCTAACTTCATTAAATCTAATCTAATTTTGTACTACAATGAGGTAACAAACATTACGAAATGAAGTGCAATTGCTTTGGATGGGAAAATAAAATTGTTTGGAGTTCCTAGAGAGAATAAGTATTAAACTCTAAGACTACAAGAACTTTAAGAATCAACCCATGCTTATACTTTATCCTGCCCTCAACTTCATAACGCTAAGCTCTAACAATGGTCAAGAAGGAAATTAACCAAACGAGAAATATATTTTTTAATTATGCGTAAAGATAAAAATACAAGCAAAAAACCAAAATCCATTGTATTTCTACTTCTCGAGCAAAGAGATGAGATCTCAGATCAAGAGTAGAATAGGGAGATTAAGAAGCATTCTAACAGAGTTGTTCGTGAGGAAACCTTGAGAATTCTCCACCCTACCACCCAAACATTGATTTCTTCGTGGTCTATTCCTTGCCAGCATAAGTTTTTCTCGTTCACTTTTCCAATGGTAGACGATGGTGAGTGATGGATGCAACGATGAGAGGGGCTAGGGTTGGAGATTTTGACGAATCATGAGAAAGGCGAAGGGGTTAGGGGCTTAGGCATTTGATGAGTTAGTAGTCATTGGGGTATGGGAAGATAGTATTACTATCATTATTACTGTTACCACTATATTGTGAAGATGGAATCTACTTTCAAGTCCCTAAAAATATCATTTTTCTCTTTTGTTCCCTATACTTTTCCATATAACAATCAGGCCCAAATAGACAATATGAGCGTAGGGCAAGATCGACAGATCTACAAGTTTAAAGGCTATAACTGCTAAAAAGCAAATTATATGTACTAGAAGAGAGTTTAATGTCATTTTTGTGCATTTTTCTTTATAATGATTGAACCCTTTTTCTAGTCCTTATTTTCATTTCTTCCCATCTAGTCCCCAAACTTTTTCATATGACAATAAGGTCTATATAGACAAGATGGGGGCAATGGTGGGATTGACATATATGCAATTTTTAAAACTACAGCTGCTAAAGTAAAAATTATAGGGAATGAAAGAAAGTTTCTCTAACACCAACAATTTTGCTTTTTCCTATGAATGCTTAAATTCATCCTTTAGACCTGACCTCGGGTTTCCTCTTCATTTTGGTACCATAGTGGATTTTTGTGTATTCTCATCATCTAGGTTCACTTCATCTACATGCAGTGACTTCCAATTAGCAAGAGTGGGATAACGCATCAGAACGATCAATGTGGGATGATATGTTGCTTTTGTTCTGATCTGGCCGTCGGCAGTGGCAAAGCTATGAATTTCATTTAGGGTTGGTCAACAATGTAAAGAAAGTATTTATACTATTCTATTATAATAATATTTACAGTTTAAATGGTGTACAACACTCTTTGACATCAAAATCACCTACAATAAAGTATAGGCAAAAATTATATGCCATATCCTGTTCAATGTAATAACTAAACTATCAATAAGAAAATCATCATTCATTTTATTGTCTAATAGGATTTTCATAACTTTCATAAAAATGCATGTTCAATAGTAGAAGCAGATACTGAAACAGTTAAGATAAGATGAATTAACCTCAACTAAATTACGTTACATTAAATTATACCCAATCATAGTCTATAGAAAAACACATACAAAAAAGAAAAGAACAAGGATCTGGCGTAAGCTAGTCCCTTGTATCTTATTCAATTGAAAATTAGACAAAGGATAATAATTTAATCAAATTATACAATCAATCTGAATACACATGATTCAACTTTTGATTCTATTTTTTCTAGGGACTAAAGCAAGAAGTGGTTTCTTAATTTTGCTTTCATGTTGTCAGCAACCAAAAGGTGCTTAGCATGATTCATGAGAAAATTTGAAGAATCAATTTCATACATGAAGAAACAAAAGATTAGAAGTGGAGCACGAGAGAAAATCGATACTTAGTGGAAGGTTAAGTGAGAAACCTACAAAGATGGGTACAGAAAAAATGAGACTTATTTTTATTCTCACTTATTTTTACCTGGAACTAATTTTAATAAATGCCAACATTATGTAGGTGCAATAATCTATTGAAAATATAATTTTTGTAATCTTACAAAATTTTTATGAATTTTTCTCATTTTAGGCATTAAAAAGGAAAAAATCATAAAAATTTAACAACATCATGAAATTTACTTTCAAATGGATTATTGGATCTACATAATATTAGCTTTCAAATGAAATTGGTTTCAGGTAAAAAATATGTTAAAGCAAAAATAAGCAAATTGACTTAAGTTAAAATGAATTAGCTAAAAAGACTAATAAATAAAGCATGTTCAATCAATTATATAAAAATAAATAGGCCACTAAAACTTAAAAAATAAAATAGTGCAAAATGGGCCTAATTTTCTATGTGTATAATTTAGTACTACATTATATATATATATATAATGTCAAAATTTTAGGATGCACGATGGCTAGCCCACATATTACATTTTACCGCAACTGGTCGTCGGTCATCATAATGTGATGCACATCTTTCTTTCGATCAAAACCCAACTGGAGGAGAAATGAAAAGTTGCATTCAAGAAGCTAAGTCACTTTTTCTTGGTGTCCACACAACCACAACATTGCTTATCCTCTTTCTCAGGTTCTCTACCAACTTCGTCTCTATAGTCACTTACTCGATCACTTTAACCAACCTAAGATTGCAAGTATTACTTCATCTGCATCTTTATTGCACTGACCTACCTGACTCCATGTTTCTTAGTTACTTACCCCTCCCAATTCATACGTAGCAAATTTGTATATAAACAATGAATAGTGTATGTGTGTATTGTACTATAACAAACCTTTGCTCCAAACTTTTACTACTCCACTAATTTATATTATTTGCAATAAAAAATGCCAGCAGCATCACACAAGTGTCGAAGAACCTCATACTTTCTATAATAGGCATTATCGATGCTAAATTTGAAGGGTACACTAGGGATTTCTTACTCAGTGGGTTTGATAGGTAAATGGGGTGGATTTATTTGTCACAGATACCTTATACCCACCATCCACCCATGCCCGTTAGATAGGTACACTTTGCTGCCCATGTCCTCCCCATGGCAGGTATTTTTACTCATTTACCTGCCTATCATAAATGGATATCCACAATTTACAAATTTCATCTATACAACTGCCATCCCTAAGTCTCACCAGTCCATCTCTTTCTACTTATTGCAAGAAGCACTTGAGCTCATCGTCACCACTCTCTTTGAGTTTGGTGATCCCCTAGGCGCCCCTCTTCGTCACGCTTGAGCTTCTGTGTTCCACATTCCTCCTCAGCTTGACGCCAACTTCAGCTTGGCCCAAATCTACACAAATTGATGCTTAACTTGACCTTTGGCCCCCATTAACTTTTCCTCTTTGTGTTCCTGCCTTGCTTAGGTAATCTAGCTTAAGGACCACATTTTTTAACCCGTGTTGCAAATCAAGTGTAGTACATGGTCTTTGTCTTCTTCGTGAGCAAAGTAAGAACATACTGTATTACTTAAAATCCCTTTTATAATTACATTATAAAGCTAGTTGGTTTGCTTGCATTTTTCTATTTATCATTTTCTTTATTGAGAGGTTTGGATTCGTGCTTGCTTCATTATTCTGGTAAGGAAGACAGCAGTTTTTGTTTAGGCCAATAGCCAATCACTCGCTTTGTATATCTATGGCGCAAAAGCTTTGTTTTAACTAGTTTGACCAATTGTTAATTAGGAATTCATTATAATGTCAGACCTGTCCTATATAGTTTGTTCTACTAATCTCAGAGCAAAATTTTTTTTTTATCCCCATTGGTGGTGTGCAATTTTTTTCCTGTGATGATTTCTTTTCAATTTGGTCTCTTTCTTGGTTTGGGTTTCATGTGACATCGTCATTGTCATGATTGCCTATAATCATATTATATACTTGTTTTCAATTAATAAACATATATGCATACTGATAAAATATTCATGAAGGTAACACAAATTATGGTCAGTTGTAGTATTCCACTTTTCGATCTAAGTTGGGACAATAAGGCACAACCACGTTGGGTGTGACTTCTAAAATGGGCTGAGCTGGCAATTGATCACTTCCTCTTGTTCTTTATAGAGGTAAAACATTATGGGCAGCACTTAGATGGAACCTTAAGCATGCTTGGGTGAAGAATTGTCTGCTATCAAATGGGTGAAATAATGTGCTACATATGGTATAAAAACATCTCCAATAGCTTCCCCATAATTTCTGTAAAATTGGGAAGAAAAATCCAAAATCTCCATAATTTTTTTGCTCCAACTCCAACAACTTTCCTAGTTTGCAGAATCTTTTATTAATTACACAATAATTAAATATTATGCATTTAAATTAAATTTTAATTAATAAATACAAAAAAAATCCAATCAATAAACACAAAAATAAAATTACTAAACAAATAAGAAGCAATAATTTTATTAGGCACCAAAAATTGCATTAATCGGCTTAGAATTCATAATTGCAATTCAACAAAGAAAAATAGCTCCAAAACAAATGTAAAAAAACAATCAACTATAAATGTGTACACTATTGGAGGAGCAACAACTACAAATATGCAGAAACCAATATACAGCTACAAGCATATGCAAATACACATAAAAGTGTTAGGCCTCCATTTTAGTATCATTTAAGCATTGAAACTACATCTAAAAGAAAGGAAGGAAAATGGGTGTTACCAAATATAAAAGGAAAAACTACCTAAATTTCAAAGCACTTTTAATCCTTTGTAGCTGACATTTGGGCAAGGCATCATGACGGTAGGACTCAACCATAGACAAGGCAAAACAATTTTGACTATTTTTATATAGTACAAAAATAGAACACAACTCAAGGATAAAGAAAGCAAGGTTTGTGTAACTTATGGAGAACAACACTTGGAAATTTGTATAAGTGGCACAAGAAAGTTCACAACAAATTTCAAACACAAGTATAGATGTAATGATTAAAGATCAATGTCATTACATTACCCTATGCACCACAATCACAACTATAAAGAAGAAAACATGTAGTATTAAAATAATTATTGCTATTTANCTCTGAAGATGTACAAGGCTTACATTTTTTAATGATGAGCAAGAAGGGTGGCCAATTTATCCATGCGCACAACACCATCCCCATTTATGTCACCAGCTTAAGAGAACTCATTTGTTCTATAGAGCCAATGTAAACACAATGGAAAGAAAAAATTACTCATGTGATCATTTTCAAATATCTAAGACTAAAGAAATAAGGGGGGAAAAAAAAGCAGTAACTTAACCTTTTTAATCCTTTTTCTTTAGGGCAATATATAATCAAGCATGGTTATAAGTTTGCATGCAAGAAATCAGAAGCTTGTAGCTCAGCAATTATAATTGTCAATAAGCAATTCAAAAGTGCATTAATTCACTGATAAACCACATAAGTAGCACGCAATTAGTTCCAAGAGAAGTAAACACTAACTAAACCATATAAAATAATCAATAAGCTCTACTTGTAGCATCAGCAACATGATTCACATAATTATTTTACTAAATCACAAAAGCCAACCACTCAAACACATTAGAAAATGAAATTTCAGCAAAAAGTGCAAGATAGGAAAAAGGCCTCCAAAATTCTCATAAATTAGAACAAGAATTTACAGAAGGATCCTACGCATTCCTTACCAAGTAAAGGTCAAAATGGAAACTTTATCTTGTTTTTATATGAGCTCCAAAACTAAAATCCATTGATGTCTAGAACCTATCCTGAATTTAGCCTATTCCCCTACTATTTGTGCTAAATTTTTAGATGAAACCAAGGAAAGCAACAATGGTCCCAAGCACCTAATTTGATAGGCTCATCAGAAGCAAGTTCTTTACCATGCAAACTAGTAACAGCACCTACTGATTTGTTGATAAGTGAAACAAATAAACAACTCAAATATTGCGCATATCATCTCTGAAAGCAAAGCAAGAGAGAACAACAAGAAAGGATCAATCATAAGAGTGAGGAAGGCTTGCACTTGAGGCAGATGATGGACAACTGACACTGTTGAGGGAAAAACAGCAAAGGCAAAAATGAAGATAAAGGAGAGGGAAATCAAAAGGGGAAAAAATGGACAAAGAAGAAAAAGGAAAGGAATTGGAATTGAAAAGGAGCTGTGGTGCGTGTGCTAATGATGCAAGAGGGAACAATAGGAGAGGATGAGTCATAAGAGTAAGGGCACGTATTTGGGCAAATGCTAGAAAAAGGATAACAAACAATCACAGTGGAGAGAAAAGCAGCCAAGTCGAAGGTGGAATTGGGCGAAAAGGATTGAAAGAAAAAACAATGAAGTCAATACACTTATGGGGTGTGTGAGTGATGAAATTGAAATTGAAGGAATTGCAATTCTAGGATTGCTTCTGGTGTGTGTGCGATAATGGAAGATAGTGGAGAATCAAAGGAGTTGATACGCTTACAACCATTTGAGAGAGTGGACAATGTGAAATTTTTTTTTTTTTGTTTGCCAAATCTTTTTAGTGTTTCTATAGGAATAAGGAATGAACTCTTCTATTTTGTTCCCTTCCTTATTTTAGATAATGATACGGCGAAACTATTGGAGTGAAAAAAAAAAAGACAAAACATTCTCTAAAATAAATAAAAATTATAAAATGGGGAAACTGTTGGTAATGCTCTAACAAGCAACTGAAAAGCTTAAGTTCCGAGCTTTGTTGTGCATACTTGCTATTCCTGGAAGACATAGGTTGCGTCCATGGATGGTAGTAGGATCCAAACAGTAAAACAGTTCGAGCGTCTTATGAGTGGTGAGCTTACCAATCACATGTATGCATATGTCCCATATTACTACTCTTGTTTTAGTGTATCATTCTTTCTTTATGTAATGATCATGCTAACAATGTGTTGTCTTGGCTCGTAAAAACACAGGAAAGGTGAAACCTGCTTCAATTGAGGAATGAGAAGGTACCTAACATGGAAGTTATGGCCATATTGTTTTGAGAAGGGAGTTATAACCTTTATTGCTAGACTTGTGCAATTCAAATTCCTAGGCATGGTGGTAGATGATGATATTTTAGATGCATATTTTATTCTTCTATTGCGTGACTTGCCAACATTAAAAGAATGTGCTTGTTGGAGTTTACTGAATGTTTTTATTAGCCAAGAAATTTTTTGTGCATGCTTGGTTCAAGAAAATACATCCGGACAATTAAATGTTGTGTTTTTGGTTTGCATGGCTCACTCTAACTAAATTTGGCCTTGTGTTGCATAAGATATACAACTTTTATAGAAAA